>CM038676.1:182269100-182534437 GCA_021605205.1 Aegilops longissima | reverse complement strand
GGGTTAAATATGATCTATTCAATAGCCGTGTCCACGGAGAAGGACTTCGGGTTACCTATATCAGTTCATAGACAAGTAAATGGATACTACTAAAAGCCTCAAGATAAGTGTGAGTATCGTGGATGGCCCTCTCGGGGATGACGAGAGAGGATCCACGGTGGAGTATTGTGATGGTGATTAGTGGACTCGTGTGCGACAAAATGCTTTACAAAGTGTGTCACGAGGATAGCTTAGCCAAGAGTCAAAGCTGGCTTGCTGCATTTAACTCCACTTCCTTCCTTGAGAATGTGCATGTATGATAGGATTACGTGGTAAGACTTGCTGAGTACTTTTGTACTCATGTTTGCTTAATCAATATTTTTCAGAGGACTATACTACCCTCCGACGGATTCTATGTAGATGTTGACTTGACGAGTAAGCTAGCCACCCGGTGGCGATCTAAGACTTGTGAAGGGCCATGTAGATAGAAAGGCTCCAACAAGCTTTCTTTCTTTCTAGAGTCCATACACTGACTACTTTGCTTCCGCATGTGCTTGTATGATTGTATGACTTGAGTGTTGGGTCATGTGACCCCACCTGTATGACTATGTTATGTATGGCTCCTCGAGCCTCTTAAATAAAGTACTTGAGTTGTAGAGTTTTGTTGTGATGCCTTGTTGTATTTACTCATATCGGGCATATTATGTGTATGATTGAAATGCTTGGTATGAGGGATCCGACAATCTAGTTGTTTATCCTTGGCAGCCTCTCATATGGGGAAATGTAAGTCTTGTGCTTCGGCGATAGTAGTCCGCTTCTGCCCGGTTCACCGGAGTCCTGCTAGCCCAAAGACTACTGCTTGGACACTTGACTGGCGGCATGTGATTCATTTCGTTCTTATGTCTGTCCCTTCGGGAAATGTCACGCGGTGATACTTGGAGTCCTGCCTAGCTCTACAGCCCGGGATACCGGAGTCCTGTTAGCCCAAAGGCTACAGCCCAAGTTCATACGCTGATGACCGACATGCTCGAGGTGTTTCATGTATGCCTGTCCCCATAGGTTAGTGCCGCTTTGGGTTCACGACTAGCCATGTCGGCCCGGTTCTTTGTCATGTGGATGCTAGCGACACTATCATATACGTGAGCCAAAAGACGCAAACGGTCCCGGCCATGGTAAGGCGACACCTGTGGAATACCGTGCGTGAGGCCGCAAAGTGATATGAGGTGTTACCAGCTAGGTCGATGTGACTTGGAATCGGGTCCCGACAGCGTTGGCATCGAGCAGGGCTGCCTGTAGGTCCGCTAAGCCAAACTGGTCAAGTTGAGTCTAGAAATGCTTTAGTTATATGTAGGGAATTGATTGTGGGAGGAACGTAAGGCTCTTTTACTCCTTTACCTTATGCCCTCGATCCGAGTCATCCTCTTCTCATTCAACGTGGGTTTAGGACTAGGCCTCTTTCTCTATCGAGTTCACGTGTTACTATCCGTAGTACCTTGTAGGATTGTCGGTTACATCCTCAGTTCAGTGTTACTAAATGTTAGTGTGCTACTACTTGAACCAGAACCTTGATATGATGTTGTTGAGTGGTTTTGCAAATCTGATTTTGAATGTCTCAAATTTGATTTGAGCATTTACAGATGTTATGCTGCCCGATTTTCCCTAGGAATTCTAATGCCTTTGCATTATGGCTGTGCTTTCAGATGGCCACCCGTTCCCAGAACCAAGTGGTTCGCCTGACTCGCTGCATCGATGTGTGCGGTCACACGGCCATGTTGGTTAGGGTGATGATTGAGGCTGGTTATCGATGGTATCCTGAATATACCGTCGAGGAGCAGTTCAGGGATTTCAATCAAAGCCAATACCTATGCACGGTCCGGATTTATCCATCCTACCCCGGAGCTACTAGGCCACTTCACTGTTCCTTATGGGCTCGGAATCACTATTGGAATGTCTGTACAAGATGCAGCCTATTCCATGATGACTATTATTCGGGCCAGACTGCTTTGCTGAGCAACACTGACTTCCGCTATATGCCAAGATCCTTCACCGGGCGCATGGCTACCTTGAGGGCTTGTGCAAGTGATGCATCCCATGAGGACTCACCCTCCGCACCACTCTTGAGTTCTTTGGAGGACAAGGACCGTGAGAACCGGCCTTGCGTATGGAGCTGTTTAATGCCCGTTCCGACCACTGGGCTACCCTGACTAGGTTTGCACCTGCCGTGCAAGCCGGATGTATGGACATGAGAGATTTGTACCCTGTGCGGGCGAGTTTGCCGGACTTCATGGAGTGGCGTGAGGTTGGAGGCATCACTCCTCCTCGTGGGCCTCTTCTGCCACCCTTTGTGGGTCCACGACCACATCCGAGTCCTTATGGTCCACAGGCCCCACAGGATTGTCTGTTCCCAGACGACCATGTTCCACTTCCAGGTCTGGGTGGTGATTTCTATGAGGACTACTATGGAGCTGCCTGAGATAGTAGTAGTATTGTTAGTATGGTACTAGTTGTGTTTCCACCGTCCTGCGTGACTCGTGGAATACGACTTGGTGTGTATCATTCCGGAAGTGTAGAAAAATAATGTATAGAAGTTGGAATGCTTCCGATGAGATGTAACGCCTTTCCTTATAGTTGTACTCCGTCAGGCTTGTACTAAACTATGAATGGTGTGTATGACCGTTGGTATATATATATATGGCAGTTATATTACCATGTCATACGGATGAACATCTTTGCATTCCATACTGTCCATTACCTTCCGCACTTCCTTGTTAAATTCTGCCATCCTGGTTTAAACTTTTGTTTTGTCTCCCGTGATGGTCAACACTCGAATTCTCCTGCTGTTCCAGCGCAGGAGAGGCCATGCAGCCGAAATGTGAATCTGCCGCAACCGCCATCTTTGGCTGAGGTGATGTTTGAGCGAACGCATAATAAGCCTAAACCAACCGCTTATTGGAGCGATTGAACAAAACACAGCCCGCCACCAAGAAACGATGGGGTTTCACTCAATGACTTCGTCAAGCTTTATCCTCCAAAGTTCAAATGTTCCGTCGAGCCACTTGACGCCGATGATTGGCTCCGCATATTCATCACAAGCTGCGCTCCGCCATCGTGTCCGAGGTGACAAAGTTACCTTTGCCGCCTACCATCCGGAAGGCCCCGCGACTCGGTGGGAAAACTATGAGGCTATGCGTCCGCTGGACAAGTTACAACTTGGGATGAATTCAGTCGCCTTCGCGAGCACCATATTCCGAAGGACTTATGGACCGCAAACGTGAGGAATTCTGCAGCCACCCAAGGCCGGCTGAACGTGGATGCCTACACCGTGAATTCGGAGGTTAGCACGTTATGCTCCCAAGAAGTGTTCTACCGATGCTAAGAAGCAAGCGAGGTTCCGTAAGGGACTTAGCCCGAGTTACGCAGAGATCTCCGTCGCATGAATGTACCTCTTTCTCGGCTAGTCAATAAGGCTATCGGCGCCGAGATCGGGCAGATCGACTTCGAGGCTTCACGCAAGCACATCCGTGATTCTCGATCATCATCCGCTCGTTCCCGAAGCGCGGGTTTGGGTTCCTAATCGGCTCTACCACCTGGTACACCCCGAGGCCATCCTTCGAGGCGCCGCCCCAACCAGCCGTATTTTCCACCCAAGACATATGGAGGTCCAATCGCTAATGTGGCCCCACGGCCAAATGTGATCACTTGCTTCAAATGTGGAGAGACGGGCCACTATATTCGAGAGTGTCCCTGAACAACCCCAATCAAGCCGGAAAGTCTGCTGGTCGCGGCAAGCCAGCAGAAAGGTTCCCTATGCCAAGCCGGTTGCCACCGCCGTGGCCATGTCAACTATGTCTCTGCCAAGAAACCTATGAGGATCCTAACGCCGTCCTCGATGCGCTTCTTGTTAATTGCCATCCGCAACTGTTCTTTTGATACCGGAGCATCTCATTCATTTATTTCTGAGAGCTATGCTCGCTTGCACAACACCACATTCTGTGACATGCCTACCTCCATGGAAATTCAAACTCCTGGTTCTAGATGGCAAACCTCTAGAATAAGTCATGGGAATGAAATTCTTGTCGATGATTAGTTTTCCTTGCATCCCTAATAGCTCTCAAGTCCTCGGACATAAACATCATCTTGGGTATGGACCGGATGTCAGCCCATTATGCCAAGATTGATTGCTCAACTAGAACCGCTCAACTCACCCATCCTTCGGGCAAAACAAAGGATGTTTTAACCCGAGTGTCTAAGCGCCGACTTTACTCTTTAAATGCCAACCCTCTTCCGGATCTCAAGATATTCCGGTAGTCCGTGATTTCCGGATGTCTTCCGAAGAACTGCCAGTGTTCCACCCGATGGGATGTCGAGTTCGTGATAGATCTTATTCCGGAACCGCCCCAATCTCTAGAAGACCTTATAAGATGGCACCCTAGAACTAGCTGAACTTAAGAAACAACTCGATGAGTCCTTGCAAAAGGGTTTCATCCGTCCTAGTTCATCTCCATGGGCTTGCCCGTCCTCTTCGTCAAGAAGAAGGATGGTACGGATCGGATGGTTGTAGATTACCGACCGTCAATTTGGTCACTATCAAGAACAAGTATCCGCTCCCGGGATCAACGACCGTATGATCAGCTCGCTGGATCCTCGATCTTCTCCAAGATGGATTTGAGGTTGGGCTACCATCAAATCAAAATCAGAACGGGACATACCCAAAACGGCTTTTGTCACTCGTTATGGCCAATACGAGTAGTACACGTCATGTCCTTCGGATTAACCAATGCTCCAGCCACTTTCTCTCGGTTAATGAACTCAATCTTCATGGAGTACTTGGATAAATTAGTCGTGGTATACCTCGATGATATACTCATCTACTCCAAGAATGAGGAAGAACATGCCAACATCTAAGGCTAGTATTGATGAAACTTCGAGAGCACCGCCTTTATGCCAAATTCTCTAAGTGTGAATTCTGGTTACCGTAAGTGACCTATCTAGGACATGTAATTTCTGGTAAGGGTATTGCTGTCAATCCCGAAGCGAAGTTCAAGCCGCCCTTGATTGGACTCCACCTGAATCGGTAAAGCAAGTTCGAGTTTCCTCGGGTTAGCGAGCTATTGCCGCCCGCTTCACGAGAATTTCTCTAAAGTTGCTAAACCTCTAACCGAACTCCTCAAGAAAGATAAGAAGTTCGAGTGGGCGCCACGATGCGAGATCAGCTTTCAGAACTGAAAAGGCGCTGACATCTGCTCCGCATTTATTCCACCAGATTTTTCAAAGGACTTTATTATCTATTGCGACGCCTCGCGACAAGGACTAGGTTGCATACTCATGCAAGATCGTCATGTGATTGCCTCGCATCTCGACGATTCGCCCACATGAGGATAACTATCCCACACACGATCTAGAGCTTGCAGCGTGGTCCATGCACTCAAAACCTGGCGACATTACCTTCGGGTAATCGCTATAAATCTACACGATCACCAAAGTCTGAAATATATCTTCACCCAACCGGATTTGAATCTCGTGGCAAAGACGTTGGGTCGAGTTGATTACAGATTTCGACTTAGGAATATCCTACACCCCGGCAAAGCTAATGTCATGGTGACGACTAAGTCGCAAATCTTATTGTAATAATTTGATGTTACAACAAGGTCAACCAATTCTCCACGAGGAATTTCGTAGCTTAACCTTCACATTGTTCCTCGAGGATTCCTTTCCACCCCGGTGGCGAAACCTACCCTTACGGATCAGATCATCAAAGCACGTAAGGTAGATCCGGAATCTCCCGTATCAAGAGAAACATCAAGAAAGGAGTCGCAGATTGTTTCTCCATTGATGAACAAGGTGTCGTGTTCTTTGGAGACCGCCTAGTGGTTCCCAAGGTGCGCAACCTGAGGCGATTGATCCTTAAGGAAGCTCATGACTCTCCTCTCACCATTCATCCCGGTAGTACTAAAATGTATCAAGATCTCGCCAGAGGTTTTGGTGGACTAGGATGAAGAGAGAAATCGCTCAATACATTGCTAATCTGCGACGTTTGTCGTCGAGTTAAAGCGAGCATCAACGACCTGCTGGTACCCTTCAACCTTTGGAAATTCCTGAATGGAAATGGGATAAAATTGGTATGGATTTCATTACCGGTTTCCCAGACCAAGAGAGGAAATAACGCTATCTTCGCTCATTGTTGATCGCCTTCCAAAGTAGCCCACTTCCTACCTGTTCGTGAGAGTATAACCGCTAGCCAGCTAGCTGAATTGTACATCTCCTAATAGTGTCTCTTCATGGTGTTCCATTGAAATTAACTCAGACCGTGGTAGTCTCTTCACCTCTCGATTTTGGGAAAGTTTCCAAAACGCTATGGGAACTCGCCTTCCTTTAGCACCGCTTTCCATCCCCAATCAAGTGGTCAAGTAGAACGAGTCAATCAAATCTTAGAGGATATGCTTGAGCTTGTCATCTCTTTCGGCATGAATTGGGAGAAATGCCTTCCATTCGCCGAGTTCGCTTATAACAACAGTTATCAAGCGATGCAGGCAAAGCCCTTTCAAGTTCTTTATGGATGAAAATGTCGAACGCCTCTTAACTGGTCGAAACCGGGAGAGACAACTCTTTGGCCGGATATGATCCAGAAGCGTAAGAGCAAGTTCGCGTTGTTCGTGAGAATTTGAAAACAGCCCAATCTCGCCGGAAGAGCCAATATGATCGCAAGCATAAGCCTATGGCTTATGAAATTGGCGAAGGCTTACCTTCGGTTTCTCCTTTAAAGGAACCCATCGATTCGGTATCAAGGGCAAGTTGGCTCCTCGTTACATTGGACCCTTTCGCATTCTTGCCAAACGAGGAGAAGTTGCCTACCAATTGGAACTACCTCCGCATCTTTCCAAGGTCCATGATGTCTTCCACGCTTCCCAACTCAGCGTTGCTTCTCGGATCCTATCCGTGGAGTGGACCACAAACGCTTGATCTCCAAGATAACCTCACCTATCGAGAGTACCCCATTCAGATCCTCGATCAAACCGAGCGCACCACTCGACGCCGGAATATCAAGTTTCTAAAGGTTCAATGGTCAAACCATTCCGAGCAAGAAGCAACTTGGGAAAGGGAGGATCGTCTTCGACTTGAGTACCCCACCTTTTTCAAGAATAGATTCTAAATCTCGACGAGATTCTTTTGAGTGGGGGTGAGTTGTCACATCCCGATAGACCATGCATTAGAGTGTGCATCATGTTTAAATTTCATCTGAATTTGAAATGGGGAAAGCAGAAACCCCGAACACCCCCTTAAAACAACTAGGGTTTACTAAAATTTAATTCAATGAATCCAAATGCCCTTCAAAATGCTCATCCTCTTTGTTTGGGTTTAAGATCCATGTCAAAGAAGGTGGAACATCTTCTAGGTCACCCAAGGGTTCTAAATTTAATTCACAAAATTCTGAAATGGGCATTTTAAATTATGAAAATATTTTAAGTGTTCAAAATTGTTAAACTAAAATGTTTCATGTTGGGAATATTCCAACTAGTGACCAGGAGCATTTTGGTAATTTTGAAAGTGTTTTGGTATTTTAAAAACCCCAAACAGAGTTGCATAAATAGAAAAGATAAAAATGGGAAAACCTTACATGTCACAAGACACTGCCCACCTGCCGGCCCAGCCCAAAGCCATGCAGCTGCAACAGCTGCTTGGCTCGCCAGCAGCAGGCTGGTGCCGGCAGCGAGCTAGGCGCGCCACGCAGCTGGCCGCCTGCCTCACCCCTCACCGCCTCGCCATTGGGGCGACCCACGTCGTCTCCCGACCTCCCAGACACCCCATTCTTCCCCTGCTCTCTCTCTCGCTCGCCCTCGACCTGGCCGACGCCATCGCCGACACGCCACCGCCGACGCCGTGCTCCCGCCGTCCACGCACTCACCGCCATGTCTGGCGCTCCGCACCCGATTACCCCTAGCCAGCTAGTCCCCGCCCAAGACCCCGAGGCCACTACTCCGACCTCGCCGAGTCCAAGGTCGCGGAGATCCCCATCGTCGCCGCCGCCGCATCACCCGCCCCGACCCCGACGAAGCTTCCCGCAGGTTCACCGTGAACCTAGCTACCTCTCTATCCTCTCCGTTCTCTTCCTCTTGCACCACAGCGAGCAACCGACGATCGCTGAACCCACCGCCCTGGGCTCTGTCGCCGACGAGCCTCCGTCACCTTTGGCCGCACCACTATGTCCATCACACTCACCACTCTCCAACGAGGCTAACTGCACACTCCCGTGCCTCGCCGAGGCCGCTAACCCCTAACCCGTCGGTGGCGAGCCTCGTCGCCGCCTCGACTCGTCGCCGGCGCCCACTCCGCCACCCTAACCTAACTAACCCCACAGACACCGCTGCTCACCTCTAGCTACCCGAGATGCTCTCCGCGTTCCATTTGGAGCCCGAACGTGCAAATGCACTTGCTCCGCCTGTCTGCCTCGGCCAAGCGGCTAGACGCCGGTGAGTTGACCTCACCAGGCCCTGTTGACCCTCCGGGTCGATGACAGTGGACCCTCCAACTAATCTAATTAGGATTAGTTTTAATTAAAACTAATTAGTTAAACTAACTCGACATGCGGGTCCCACTGGTCAGTTTGACCCGGACGACCCCGTTGACCCCTGACGTCATGTTGACCTCATGCCGACGATTAATCCAAATTCTGGAATTATTTTATATACTAAAATCCAGAATATAATTCAAATTTCAAATGCTTATAACTTTTATTCTATAACTCCAAATGCAAAGATTTATATATGAAAATTATCAGAAAAATACACTCTATCCATTGGTACAGGTTTCATGCATGTTAAAACAAGTTAACTATGCTGAATAACCAGATTAAGATTTTGCACCATTAGGACTAACTCACATGATCTATCATTTGAACCTTTGGTTCAAATGAGATCATCCCCGTCCTTTCAACTTGCATTAGGCCAACACACATTCATCTTGCCATGTCATAGCATGCATCATATTGTTGCATATTGGTTGTATGTTTATTTTGGTGTGTTTTCATGATAGGTTCTGCCTCAAGATAACCTCGATAACCCATCGAAGGGCAGTTCTCACCCCGTTCCATCAGCAAGCAATTCATTGAACATTCGATACAAACCCATGTTCTCGCTTCGCTCTCATTTTACTGCATTAAGACAACGCGATTCAACTGTTGTGTGCTGCGGTAGTTGAACCCACTTCCTTTGCATGACTGTCATTGCCACAAGAATTAGATGAAACCCACTAGTATGTGTAGGAGTTGATTGAGCCATGTTTGTGATTCCTACCATGCTATGCTTGCTATGCTTAGAGTTGTGTCAGTCCGCTCATCGGGATGATGAACTGGAGTGAAAGGTTGTGTTGGTTCGAGAGTGTAAGTGTTGAATACGATTTGGTAAAGGTATCGATGAGAGGCCATGTAGGAGTACATGGTGGGTTGTTTCATTGAAGCCAACTTAAGAACTGAGATCTGTGTTTGTGATCCATGAACTAGCTACTACCACACATTGGGCCCGAAACCAATGGACCCTCTCGCTTCTTAACCACCCCTGCTCATAGTCCGGAGTTGCAAGTAGTTTCGTGTTTGTAGCATGTTTGGGGCACGCAACGCTGACCTTAGGGGTGGGTTGTGTTGCGGTAGGCACCGTGGCCTCTGTACCGAGTGCCGCTTGGTATCTCGGGAACCCTGCACACATCGCTCGGGCTGTATGGGAAACCTCGGCCGGACTCCTGCGGATGGAACCCGAATAGGCGATAACTGGACTAGGGACTTGTGTGTTTAGGTAGGCTGTGGCCGACACCCACGCTGGGCTTCCGCTGAAGGTTGCAGTACATGTCGTAAACGATTTATAAGTGGTGAGAGCGTGTGAAGAAGTATACCCTGCAGGTTAAATATGATCTATTCAATAGCCGTGTCCACGGAGAAGGACTTCGGGTTACCTATATCAGTTCATAGACAAGTAAATGGATACTACTAAAAGCCTCAAGATAAGTGTGAGTATCGTGGATGGCCCTCTCGGGATGACGAGAGAGGATCCACGGTGGAGTATTGTGATGGTGATTAGTGGACTCGTATGCGACAAAATGCTTTACAAAGTGTGTCACGAGGGATAGCTTAGCCAAGAGTCAAAGCTGGCTTGCTGCATTTAACTCCACTTCCTTCCTTGAGAATGTGCATGTATGATAGGATTACGTGGTAAGACTTGCTGAGTACTTTTGTACTCATGTTTGCTTAATCAATATTTTTGGAGGACTATACTACCCCTCCGACGGATTCTATGTAGATGTTGACTTGACGAGTAAGCTAGCCACCTGGTGGCGATCTAAGACTTGTGAAGGGCCATGTAGATAGAGAGGCTCCAACAAGCTTTCTTTCTTTCTAGAGTCTGTATCTGACTACTTTGCTTCCGCATGTGCTTGTATGATTGTATGACTTGAGTGTTGGGTCATGTGACCCCTACCTGTATGACTATAGTTATGTATGGCTCCTCGGGCCTCTTAAATAAAGTACTTGAGTTGTAGAGTTTTGTTGTGATGCCTTGTTGTATTTACTCATATCGGGCATATTATGTGTATGATTGAAATGCTTGGTATGAGTGGGATCCGACAATCTAGTTGTTTATCCTTGGCAGCCTCTCATATGGGGAAATGTAAGTCTTGTGCTTCGAGCGATAGTAGTCCGCTACATGCCCGGTTCACCGAGTCCTGCTAGCCCAAAGACTACTGCTTGGACACTTGACTGGCCGGCATGTGATTCATTTCGTTCCTATATGTCTGTCCTTCGGGAAATGTCACGCGTGATACTTGGAGTCCTGCCTAGCCTGCTACAGCCCGGGATACCGGAGTCCTGTTAGCCAGTGCTACAGCCTCAGTTCATACGCTGATGACCGACATGCTCGAGGTGTTTCATGTATGCCTGTCCCCATAGGTTAGTGCCGCTTTGGGTTCACGACTAGCCATGTCGGCCCGGTTCTTTGTCATGTGGATGCTAGCGACACTATCATATACGTGAGCCAAAAGACGCAAAGCGGTCCCGGCCATGGTAAGGCGACACCCGTGGGAATACCGTGCGTGAGGCCGCAAAGTGATATGAGGTGTTACCAGCTAGGTCGATGTGACTTGGGATCGGGGTCCTGACACCATTGTTCTTGGCTTTTCTTGGCCGAGGTGTCTGGCGAGCCATTCGTCTCGGACGTTGTGTTTGAAGGCTGCTAAGGCTTCGGCTTCCGGACAGTCAACTATTTGGTTCTTTTAGTAAGGAACCTGTTCTGCACTTCCGGCTGACTCTCCGGGCTGTTGAGTTATGTGACTTAGACCGCTCAGATCCGGAGGGCGGACATAGGTCCCCTGAAAATTTGCTCGAAACGCATCCTTGCACTCTTCCCAGCTTCCAATGGTATTTTTGGGGAGGCTTTTAAGCCAATGCCGAGCTGGCCCTTTGAGTTTGAGGGGTAAGTATTTTATGGCGTGGAGATCGTCTCCTCTAGCCATGTGTATGTGGAGGATGTAATCCTCAATCCGCACTCTGTGTTCATTGTTCCGTTGTATACCTCTATGTGTTACGGGCTTGAATCCTCACTGAAATTCATGATCCAAAGACCTCATCGGTGAAACATAGGGGTGTGCGCGCCCAGTATTTGGGTGTGCCGTGATGTTCGGATATTTGGCATGTTTCATTGCTTTGAAGAGCTTGCTTTCGGCCCATAGATGGACCTAATCGGGCCATCCTTTTGATGTGAATCCTTATGCGGATCGCGTGCGGGCTTGTGTGCGCGCTATTTTCCGCTCCCCTTTTTGCCGTGGGTCGCCCATCCGATCGGGTGGCCTTCTTATTTTTGATTGTGGGGCTCTATGGCCTCTTCGTCAAATTCGGCAGTAGTTTTCTTTTGAATAGCTTTTGTTCGACGATCGCATCCAGATTTGTCTGTGGTGTTGAACACTTTGCTCCATCTGATCCTGAGTGCATCTCCTGCTGTTTTGAGCCTCCGCTTCTGCTTTTTCAGGCTACGCGCAGTGGCAACGAGCCTTTTCTGGAGATTATTTTGCTCCAACAATTTGTCCGGCGTGAGATCGGCCGGACTGTTGTATTTGCCGGGGACGGGTTGTTTATCCAAGTTGTCTTGTTCGGACGGTTGCTCGATAGCGTGTTCGTCGTCCACCGGTTCGTCCTACTCTATGGCTGGTTCTCTGTTGAGGCGGGACTTTGTTCGGCGCTTACGCTGCCGCTTTGACTTTTGAGTGATTTATCCTTCAGAGCGCCCCGTTGTTCCTCGCCTTCATTTCCTTTAGGTGTATCCAACATGTATACATCATGGGATGAGGTGGTTGTCCAGATCCTATAGGTGCTGGTTCATGGTTGTCTCCTACATCGTCGCCCATACCGCCGATGTCTTCGAGTTGAAATCGAGCACGCCGTGTAAGCTTTCGGCGGTGGCTACGGTGGGTGGTGGGTGGGCGTTGAATTTCTTCGTCGTTCGTATCCCAACCTTCCTGACCGTAGTCCGGCCATGGCTCTCCGGATAAAGAAAGAAACTTTAGTGAATTCAAGATGTCGCCAAAGGGCGAGTGCTGAAAGATGTCCGCGGAAGTGAATTCCATAACCGGCGCCCAATCGGATTCGATTGGCAGGGGCACGGAGGGTTCGGAGTCCGGCACCCTGGAGTCAAGGTCTTCGCAGCGACAGGATGGAGTTCGGCTCAATCGCCGTAGGGATCGTAGCCCCCGAGGCGGTGTCCAACCACTCATCCTCGATCGGGGAATCCGGCTCCGGATTAAGGGTCGGAGCGGATGCGGGCGCGGCCTCCAAGGCACTGTTCGGCTGTAGAGCTAGGTCATGCCCATCGAGACAGTGCGGCACGCTTGGCCGCGGCTAGAATCCATCGAAAATCAAGTCTCCGCAGATATCGGCCGATAGTTCAAATCTCCAAATCGACTCGATGGCCAGGGGCGAGCTTAATCTGCTCTAGATGGCCAAGCGAATTGGCCCGCAGCAAAGCCGCCGAATCTGAAGATCTGTCCGGGAGAAGTCTCACCGACCGCGTCATTGTTGATGATCGAAGGAGCCATCGGGCCTATCGGTGACGACACGAGGAACTCTCAATGAAAGCACCAATGTCGGTGTCAAACCGCGGATCGCGGTAGGGGGTCCCGAATCTGTGCGTAGGCGGATGGTAACAGAGACAAGGGACACGATGTTTTACCTGTGTTCGTGCCCTCTCAATGGAGGTAATACCCTACCCTGCTTGATTAATATTGATGATATGGGTAGTACAAGAGTAGATCTACCACGAGATCAAGGAGGCTAAACCCTAGAAGCTAGCCTATGGTATGATTGTTGTTCGCCCCACGGACTAAAACCCTCCGGTTTATATAGACACGGATAGGTTAGGGTTACACAGAGTCGGTTACAATGGTAGGAGATCTACATATCCGTATCGCCAAGCTTGCCTTCCACGCCATGGGAAGTCCCATCCGGACACGAGACGAAGTCTTCAATCTTGTATCTTCATAGTCTTGGAGTCCAGCCGTGATGATAGTTCAGCTATCCGGACACCCCCTAGTCCAGGACTCCCTCACACACCATGCAAGCGAGTAATTTCACGAAAGAACAAATCAGCAACATTAACAGCATCATCACTTTTATGACATGGTATAAAGTGTGCCATTTTTGAGAACCTATCCACGAAAACAAATATGCTATCCCTCCCCTTCTTTGTTCGAGGTAAACCTAAAACAAAGTCCATAGATATATCCTCCCAAGGAACACCAGGTACAGGCAAAGGCATATATAAACCATGAGGATTGAGTCGTGACTTCGATTTTTGACATGTAGTGCAGCGAGCAACAAAACGCTCAACATCCCGTCTCATCTTTGGCCAAAAGAAATGTGTAGCAAGTATATCATCCGTCTTCTTCACGCCAAAGTGTCCCATTAGTCCTCCTCCATGCGCCCAAAGAACAACAAAAGACGAACGGAGCTAGCTGGAATGCATAGCTTGTTAGCACGAAACACAAATCCATCGTTAACGATGAACTTGTTCCATGTTCTACCTTCTTTACAATTCTGCAATACATCTTTAAATTCAGCATCGTGCACATATTGATCTTTGATGGTCTCCAAACCAAATATTTTAAAGTCAAGTTGTGAAAGCATAGTATAACGACGAGACAATGCGTCAGCAATAACATTTTCTTTACCCTTCTTGTGTTTAATGACATAAGGGAAAGTCTCAATGAATTCAACCCATTTAGCATGTCTAAGGTTCAATTTTGCTTGACTTTTAATGTGTTTCAAAGATTCATGATCAGAATGTATAACAAATTCTTTGGGCCATAAATAATGTTGCATGTTTCTAAGGTCCGAACAAGAGCATATAAATCTTTATCATAAGTAGAATAGTTCAGACTAGGCCCACTCAATTTTTCAGAAAAGTATGCAACAGGTTTGCCATCTTGTAATAACACACCTCCTAATCCAATTCCACTAGCATCACATTCAAGCTCAAAAGTCTTATTAAAAATCAGGAAGTTGGAGTACAGGAGCATATGTCAACTTATCTTTCAATACCGTGAAGGCTTCTTCATGTGCGGTACCCCAAACAAAAGGCACATCCTTCATTGTAAGCTCATTGAGAGGTGCAGCAATGGTGCTAAAATCTCGCACAAAACGCCTATAGAAACCAGCGAGTCCAAGAAAACTCTTCACTTGTGTGACCGTGTTGGGCTGCGGCCAACTCTCAATAGCTTCAATCTTGGCTTTATCAACTTGAATTCCCTGTGGAGTAACAACATAGCCAAGAAAAGATACTCGGTCGGTGCAAAAGGTGCACTTCCCAAGGTTACCAAACAAACGTGCATCACATAGAGCAATAAAAACAGCACGCAAATATTCCAAATGTTCTTCCAAAGATTTGCTATAAATCAGTATATCATCAAAATAGACTACCACAAATCATCCAACGAAAGCACATAAAACTTCGTTAATTAGTCTCATGAAAGTACTAGGTGCATTAGTTAACCCAAAAGGCATGACTAAGCACTCATATAAACCAAACTTCGTTTTAAATGCTGTTTTCCATTCATCTCCCAATTTCATACGAATTTGATGGTATCCACTACGCAAATCAACTTTGGAGAATATTATAGAGCGACTCAATTCATCAAGCATATCATCTAGCCTAGGAATAGGATAACGATAACGAATAATAATATTATTAATGCCTCTACAATCAACACACATACGCGACGTACCATCCTTTTTAGGCAGTAGTATAATAGGAACAACACAAGGACTAAGAGATTCGCGTATATAACCTTTGTCGAGCAGCTCCTATACTTGGCGCATAATCTCCTTCATCTCCTCTGGATTGGTATGGTATGGTGCATGGTTGGGTAGCGAGGCACCGGGTATTAAGTCAATTTGATGCTTAATCCCTAGAATAGGTGGTAATCCCGGTGGCATGTCTTGTGGAAAGATGTCAGCGAACTCCTGCAAAATGTTACTGATAGCAGGGGGCAAAGAGGAAGGCACGTCCTCAAATGAAAATAATGCCTCTTTGCACACAAAAGCATAGCAAACAGATTTGCTGAAATCTAGCTCATCAGTATCAGATTTTGTGGCAAGTAAACATGCACTTTTCAATCTAATTTCAGAAGCAACACTAGATGGTTTATTAGTAGGTTTCATTTGTTTCTCAAATTCTTTTGCCACAATCTAATTTTCACTCTTATTTTTCTCCTGTTTTGCTTTATTAGCTCTATTAATATCATCTTTCAAAATGGAATCAGGAGTCATACGAAGCAAAGTAATATTTTTTATCCTTATGGACAGGAGTATACTGATTGTTTCTACCATGGTGTACAGAATTTTTATCAAATTGCCATGGTCTACCAAGTACTAAGGAACATGCTTGCATAGGTACCACATCACAATCAACATAATCAGCATATGTAGAGATACTAAAATGTACATGAACAATACGTGTTACCTTAACCTTGCCGCTGTTGTTGAACCATTGGATGTAGTAAGGATATGGATGTGGTCTTGTGGTGAGAGATAGCTTCTCCACCATCTCCATGCTAGCCAAGTTGTTGCAGCTCCCTCCATCTATGATGCCGCGAACAGAACGTTCCTTCACAACTCCCTTTGTATCGAACAAATTAGGCCTCTGATTTTGCCCAACTTGTGTGACCTACACACTCAAAACACGTTGAGCAACCAAACATTCGTACCTGTCAGCGTCTTTAGGAGCCATGTATTCCGTCTCATGATCAGAATCATCTCCACCGTGTTCGTCACGTGTAATAAGAACCAAAGTCTCCTCATCATAGTCACTAGCGGACTCATACCCACCATCCTCAGTAGAAATCATCACACGCTGAGATTTGCATTCTTTCGCATAATGACCTCTTCCCTTACAACGACGACAAATAATATCACTAGTTTGCCCTGTTGATGCCATGGAAGAAGAAGAGCTCTGTGTAGGCCCAGCAGGTGTGCTCTTGGTAGATAGTGGTGGTTGTGCCTGCTTTCTTGTATCACGACTAGAGGTGGCACCTGATGGAGGTGCTGGTGTAGTGGAAGTAGAGGATGCACGTGGTGTCCATGATGAATGTCGACCTGCAGAAAAGTTAGTTCACGCCAATGCCTATCGATCCTGCACTTCATGTTCAGCTTTACAAGCAAGGTGGAATAAATGAGTGATATTATTATACTCCTTACACTCTAGAATGGTCTGAATCTCTCTATTTAATCCACCCATAAAATGTGCAAGCATAGCTTCATTCTCCTCAACAATACCACATATAATCATGCCAGTTTGTAGTTCTTGATAATATTCTTCTACAAAAAAATTTCCTTGTCTTTTCCTTGTCTTAAACGCTGCAATTTTATAGTAATTCACGTTGATAATATGGTGGAATCCAACGAGTATGCATAGCAGTTTTCAAAGCAGCCCAAGTAGCTGGAATAGGATATAATCTACAATGTTCAGACCACCAAACATATGCAAAGCTAGTGAAAGCACAAACAGCAGCAGGAACACAACTCCCCTCAGGATATTGTAAACATGTAAATCGTTGTTCAGTTTCTAACTCCCAAGTAAGATATATATCAGGAACATATCTACCCTCAAATGGTGGAATATTTAATTTTAGTTTAGGAAGATGGTCATGTACCTCAGGTGGTGGTGCAGCCCTACCGTTGTGATGATATGCATGAGGACGACCTGGTGGTGGTGGTGCTGGTGGTTGCACGTAGTTCTGATTTTGGTCAACCTCATCCTCGTAATGGTCCTCCACCTCTGAGCGTGAGGGAGCTCTGTACATCAACAGCGGCACCAGAAGTTTGACCGGGCTCAAGGGGAACGCGTAGTGCTTGTCCCACTTGATTTGGAAGGCGATGTTGTTGTTGTTGTTGTTGTTGTTGTTGTTGTTGTTGTTGTTGTTGTTGTAGAGGTGCGACAGGTGTAGCGGCCGGTGGTTGTGGAAGACGCGTGAGCAATTCATTAAACTTGTTATCAATCTTTGTTTCGAAAGCCTTCTCAATGCCATCTATCTTCTCCAGGGCCTCTTCAAATATGTTAAGCACATCTTCCACCTGTCCACTCATCATTTGCTGAAACTTATCATGTAACTCTTTGTTCATCATGTTCTCCAGTCAGTCTCGTCATCTTGTGATCCTGCCATGGTTAGCAGCAATAGAAACACACAAGAATATGATCCTACAGACTACTATAAAATGGCGGTGGTGGGGTGTCACAAATCCGTCAAGCAAATCTCAAATTCTTACCAGTTCTTAGCCAGCAGCAGGTGGTGAACGGCAACCGTTGTAGTCAAAACTCTCAAAGCTTGGATAGAGCGATTACCAGGGAGAGTCAAACGCACGACGTAGATTTATGTGGCGCTAGGAAGGCTTATAATATGGTAGCAAAAAGGTCATCAATAATCAATTCAGAGATGCAAAGTTGAATAAACGCTCAGCGACGGTACTGTGCTGGTCCTAGGCTAGACCGTGCTAGAGATGTGAGCCTAGAACACTAACAAAATCACGGCGCTGCACGTAAACAAGGGAAAAGCACACTCTGGATTTTTTTTGTTTTTCACTATTTTTTGAGCTCTTTTTTTGCACTTTTTTGCGAGAAATCACTATAATGGCGAGTGTCTCAAAACTCTTCCCAGGTCACAATGACAAGATGGGCACGGATTTTTTTTGACTATTTTTTTCGGAAATCAAGGCAGCAACGACGAAAAAGTGCGTCAAAAATCACTATGATGGCACGTGGCTGTAGGGACCCGACCTCAGATGGTCAAGTCTCTGTGCTTCCGTGTCATCCCTGGATCGGTAATGCTGACACACACAGTACTCGAAGGATTTATAACAGAGTAGCAATCACACACTTATTACATCGAATGTCTCAAAAGAGATGGCTTAAGGCCATCTAATACGATAACAACGGAAGGCTTGGAAGATAAAGTGAGTCCATCAACTCCAACGGCATAGCTGAGCTGCACGGCAACGACCTATCGAACCTTACTCCTCATCTGAAAAGTCTGCAACATAATACGTTGCAGCCCGAGAACGGGTCAGACATGGAATATGCCGCAATGTAACACAATAGAGCAATAACATAATAATGCTACCACTACATGCATATTTGGCTGGTGGAAAGCTCTACATTCTGAGCTTTATGGAAAGCCAATTTCTCCCTACAACAAAGGAATAAATTTTAATTTAACTATCATGGTGGTTGAAACATCATTGAGAAGGTATAACCCCAACTCAATCCCAATTAAAAATAGTTAACATCCCAGCAATATTAATTTAGAGTGATGAGATACATGTGAATACTCAAGTACTAGATACTCGAATTGTCCATAACCGGGACACGGCTAACCATGATTAGATTGTACACTCTGCAGAGGTTTATGACTTTTCCCCACAAGACTCGATCGCCTCCGCTGATTTCTCGACCGCATGGTGTTTGAGAAACGGATGACCGAGACACGCCTTTCGAAACATTAACGCCTACTCCGGTAGACCATACCAAACCTAGAAAACCCACTACCGTTGATCTACCTCTTCAAGAGCTTCACGTAACTTACTCAACTATGCTAGAGCCCATAATAGCTTGTGGCTGCACACGGAAGTTTCTAGCATGAATAATCTCAGCCCTTTGAGCCTGGTGGCGGTCCATAGGAAGATCACACGGATACCCCGGATTTCCAAAACAAAATGACAACACCGGGTTCCCAGTGCCTCAATCCACCCAGATGTGTATTAAAGTTGCCACTTTAAGTTAACCATTAATTAACATTCTCACATCTGTCATGGAATACACTCAAACCCAATCCACGCTCACGAGCATAGCATGGCAATATAAGCAACACGTAGAAGTAACTCCCAAGGTTTGAATGCAGGACAATAGGTTCCTACCTCATCATCTACCTCCCAACCCACAAATTAATTACATCCTGACCATGCAATGTGAGGGTTGAAACTAATGCATAAAACTGGGTATGAAAAGAGTATGATCAAAGTGTTACTTGCCTTGTCGACGATCCGGGAATCCTAGAGACTCGTAGTAACACGCTTCGCACTCCGGGAATTCTATCGCAAACAAACAACAGTATACATAAGCAACAAGCAAAGATGCACAAATGAAACTTCAACTGAAAGAGGTTGACCGGAGAGTTGAACTTAAGAACTCCGGTTCACAAGAAGAATCAAACCAAACGGAGCAACGAAACTCAAACGGCGAAAGAAACAAGATCCGTTTACTAATCTGAACTAGGGTCAAATTTTACAGAGGCAAAAACTTGTTTGAGGTGGCTATTCGGAAAGAGGGTTTCGAGATGAAACTCCAGGCGCTTGAATCGCCTGATTCCGATAAACGAGCGAAAAGTTATACTAGTTCGAACATCGGATCCGAAATCGCGATCGGAAAAATCGCGGAATAAATCCGATAAAAAGAAAACGACGAACGGCTAAACGAACGAACGTTCGTTAACAGAAACTAAACGAGGAACACGTTCGTTAGAACGAACGAACGAGCGAACGCTCGCTAAACAAATAAACCAGAGAATAAAACCGATCTATATAAAAAAACGAACTAGGGTTTTTCTTCTAAAAAAACGAAGGGGTTTTTCTTTTTAAAAAAACCAGGCGGCGGGGCGGCTACCTCCGGCGAGGTCGTCCGACGAGGCGGGCGGCTCCGGCGGGGCTCGCGAGGGGCGGCGGGCTCGGCGAGGCGGCGCGGCGGCGGCTAAAGGCGGCGGCGGCGGCTCGGCAGGCGCTGGCGGCTGCTCGGCTCACAAGGCGCGGGGGCGAGGGGCGGCGGTGGCGGCGACTGGCTCCACGGGGGGTATTTAAAGGGGAAGAGGAGGCGGCGGTCCGACTTGGGAGGGGTCGGGCGGGAGACGGCGGCGATCCGAGTCTTTGAGTCCGGCGGCCGCACGGCGGGGAGGCGGTGGCGCGGGCGGGCGGCTGGCTCGGCTGGGCTTCGCCCAACAAGGGTCCTCTTTTTTAAATGTTCCGGGACAGAAAAAAAACTAGAAAAAGATAAATAAAAATCTAAAAATTCCAAAATAAGTTTTCTCCGTCTAAATGGAATATTTGGAACAGGATGAACTTTTCTTGGCCCCTAAAATGCAATTTTTAAAACATGCAAATTTTTCTAGGCTTAATAAAATTCCAAAATAAATCAAATAAAACCAAATAATGATTTTAACATTTTTCCTCTGATATTTCAATTATTTTGGAGAAGTCATATTATCTCCCCTCATTTATTATTTAAAAATGAAATATTTTCCGGAGAGAAAAATTATTAAAACCAAAAATCCTCATCTTCACTAGATAAAAATCAAATATGAAAATCGAAAAATCCCCAACTCTCTCCGAGGGTCCTTGAGTTGCTTAGGATTTCAAGGATTGCAAACAAAAGGCAATAAAATATGATATGCATGGATGACCTATGTATAACATGCCAGATTGAAAATTTGGGATGTTACAAACCTACCCAACCTTAAGATGAATCTCGCCCTCGAGATTCGGGTTGGCTAGAAAATAGGTGCGGGTGGTCCTTGCGAATATCCTCTTCTCGCTCCCAGGTGGCTTCCTCCTCGGTATGGTGGCTCCACTGAACTTTGCAAAACTTGATAACCTTGTCATGCGAGTGACTCATCGTCAAATCAAGAATCTTTATTGGCTTCTCCTCATAGGTCGATTACTATCCAAATTAATCGCCTCCAAGGGCATCAGATCATTTAACGGTATATCGCCATCTCAAAGATGGCACTTCTTCACCGTGATACGTGAAACACATCGTGAAATCCCGACAATCCTTCGTAACTCCAGCTTGTAGGCAACTTCTCCCATCCGTTCCAAAACACGATACGGTCCTACAAATCTTGGGGCTAACTTTCCCTTAACTCCAAAATGTTTCACTCCCCTCAAGGGTGATACTCGCAGATAGGCTCTGTCTCCAATTTCATAGGTTACTTCCTTGTGTTTTGAATTTGCATAACTTTTTTGTCTGGACTGAGCAATCTTTAGTCTGTCTCTGACTAGTTTAACCTTCTCTTCTGATTCCTTGATCAAATCTGGTCCAAACAACTGACGGTCTCCAACCTCATCCCACATCAATGGTGTTCAACATCTGCGTCTCTACATCTGCGTCCATACAGAGCTTCGAACGGTGCCATCTTCAAACTGGCCTGGTAGCTGTTGTTGTATGAGAACTCTGCGTACGACAAATTGTCATCCCAACTAGATCCATAATCTAGCGCATAGGCTCTCAACATGTCCTCCAGAATCTGATTGACTCTCTCTCATCCATCCGTCTGCGGGTGGAACGCGTAATGAACTCCATTCGTACCTAAAATCTGGTGTAGCCGATGCCAAAACTTTGAAGTAAACTGCGCCCTCTATCCGACACGATGCTCCTCGAACTCCATGCAAACATACGATCCTGGTCGATATATCTTGGCCAACTTTGCACTTGTATAGGTTGTTTTCACCGGGATGAAATGGGCTACTTTGGTCAAACGATCCACAACTACCCATATTGAATCATATCCTGCCTTGGTTCCGTAATCCGCAATAAAGTCCATGCCAAGTTTGTCCCACTTCCATTCGGTATTGGCATAGGCTGTATAGTCCTGTTGGCTTCGATGCTCGCCTTCACTCTCCGACATACATCACATGCGGCTACATACTCGCAATATCCTTCTTCATACCACCACCGTAAATGTTCCTTCAAGTCCAAATACATCTTGGTGTTTCCGGGTGAATCGAGTATGGTGAGTCATGGGCCTCTGAAGTATTAACCTCCCGATCTCCGAATTGTTGGGCACATAAATCCGTCCTCAGACCACAAGGTATCATGCTCATCCTCGCGAAAACCTTTGGCTTTTCCTTCGCCCATCTTCTCTCTTATCTCAGCAATCTCTTCGTCCTCCTTCTGAGCTTCTCGAATCTTGTTCAACAACGTCGACTGAACCTCCATTGTTGCAAGAAAACCTCTTGGAACATCTCCAATCGAAGTTCCATGATCTCCGCAGCTAACTCCTTTGGCAATCCTTTGCTTTCAAGGATATTAGCATAACTCTTCCGGCTCAAAGCGTCTGCTACGACGTTGGCCTTTCCTGGATGATAGTGTAGCTTCATGTCATAATCCTTTATAAGTTCCAGCCATCTCCTCTATCTGAGGTTTAACTCCTTCTGTGTGAAAATGTACTTCAAACTCTTATGATCCGTGTACACATCACAACGGTTTCCAATAAGATAATGTCTCCAGGTCTTCAACGCATGTACTACAGCTGCTAACTCCAAATCATGCGTGGCATAGTTCAACTCATGTGGCTTCAGTTGTCGTGAGGCATACTGAAACAACTTTTCCGTCTCCGCATAAGAACACATCCAAGTCCCAAGCGAGAGGCGCCACAATACACTTGAAACTCATTATGTATATCTCGCAATGTCAAGACTGGGCTGTAGTCAACCGCTTTTTCAACTCCTGAAAGCTTGTCTCGCAATCCTCTGTCCATTTGAACTTAGTATCCTTCTTTAGCAATTCAGTCATTGGCTTAGCAATCTTGGAAAATTCTCAAAGAATCTCCGATAATATCCTCGCCACCAAGGAAATCATGGATCTCGCCAACTGGTGGGTGCCAACCATTCAAAGGATCGATCAACTTCATCGATCTATCGCTATACCTCTCCGATATAACATGCCCAAGAAATCCAACTTCCTTCAACCAAAACTCGCACTTGCTGAATTTGGCGATAACCGGTGTTCCTCGAAGTTTCTCGAGAACCAAACGCAAGTATTCCGCGTGCTCCTCTTCGTTCTTCAAGTATACCATAATATCATCAATAAACACCACAACAAACTTGTCCAAATACTCCATGAACACCTTGTTCATCATACTCATGAAATAGGCAGGGGCGTTAGTCAGTCCAAATGACATGACCGTATACTCATATAATCCATACCGTGTGGTAAATGCTGTCTTTGGTATATCCCTCTCTCGGATCTTCAACTCATGGTATCCTGATCGTAGATCAATCTTCGAAAACACCTTAGCTCCTTGCAACTGATCAAACAGATCATTAATCATCGGTAAGGGATACTTGTTCTTTATCGTTACTTCATTCAGAGCTCGATAATCAACAACCATCCTCAGGGATTTATCCTTCTTCTCCACCAAAAGTATTGGGGCTCCCCAAGGTGATGAACTTCTACGAATGTAACCTTTCTCCAATAGCTCCTTGATCTGCTTCTTAATTTCCTCCAGATCATTTGCGGGCATCCGATAGGGTCTCTTGGATATTGGCCCTGTACCTGGCAATAGCTCTATCAGAAACTCGATGTCTCGATCCGGTGGCATGCCTGGTAACTCCTCTGGGAAAACATCCGGATAATCCTTTACTACAGGTACTTCCTCCTCTACAACTCCCGTAAGGGCATTCACTTGGCTCCTCCTAGGCACATGCCTAGATACATACTTAATCCTTTTTCCCTCTGGGGTGGTAAGACAAATTGACTTGCTAGCATAGTCAACACTTCATCCATACTTTGACATCCAGTCCATACCTAATATCACATCCAATCCTTGCGACTCCAAGATAATTAGGTCAGACGGAAAAACATGCGTGCCAATGATTAGGGGTATCTGGGTGCACCATCTGCTAGCCATGTACTCTGCTCCAGGCGAGCTCACTAGAAGAGGGGTCCTAAGGGTTTGGGTTGGTAACTTAAACTTTTCCACAAATCCCCTTGATATGTATGAATGTGATGCACCAGTATCGAAAAGAACAAGAGCGGTAAATGGCTGAATCGAAAACTTACCTATTACCGCGTTCGGCTGCTCTTCAACTTCCTCCATGTTAACGTGGTTCACTTGTCCTTTGTTGAATGGATTAGGCTTCTTCCCAGCGCTCCCATTTCCGTTTCCATTCTTTCCTTCAGGGCAGTCATTGGCATAGTGCCATGTCTTCCCGCACTTAAAGCAAATAACTTGGCTTAAGTCCCTCTTGGTGGGTGTAGCTGGGTTAGAGCGATTCTGATTATTGCTGACTCCATTCCCATTCCCGTTCTTTGCACCATTTTGATTATGTGATCCTCCTCCAGTATGGTTATGACCTCCATGGTTATGAACAAGTCCTCCCGAGTTCGGGTTAAGCGAGGCTTCGGTGAGCTCCGGCCCGGTTAGCCAAGTCGCCCGGTTCTCTCCTCCTCCAACAGCCTAGCCGCCCTCTCTCATTCTCCTCGTCCCTCTCCGCCGCTCGCCGGTCCCTTCTCCGCCAACTGCCGTCCCTCTCCTCAAAAGCAGCCTGGTCTTCACTCTCTCCGCCTCAATAGCAGCCCCGCAACACCACTGTTAGCATTGTAATCATCGACGCACCACAAACACAATGTAATGGAGGAAAGGCTAATGAGTCCTTATAATTAACGAACCTGGAATTCGATTTCATCGGTCGTAAACGACGCTGCTATCTCGTGATCGAACTGGTCCGCGCTTGATCTCAAGGGAGAGTGCTACTACAACGTATCAGTCCATTACCAATGGCTAACGAGCCATGGGACCTCCCGCCACCAGATATCATCACCAGCTCGATCAAGAGGTCGGCGGTTAAAGTCCGCCCTTTCTCGCCTTCCCCTCGCTTAACGTGATCGCACCATCTTGTGGTGGGAGGCCTCCTCGTTGAAGTTATTTGCATTTTCGAGGTCGACTCAGAGAATGCCTTGGCCTTTCTTGTACGGTGCAATATTGGACATGCCATAGAGGTCTAACAGCTCCGCAATCGAGCCTTGTTGTGATTTGACTAAAAGAGAGGAACAGAGTATTAGTTAAGGACCAAGCTAGCACAAAGAATGAATTTGCATGAATCATGAAGCAAACCACACATACCCAGCTTTTTCCCTGCACTCCATGTAGGTCGACGCTGCCTAGATGGTGTGGCACACCTTTCATTTTGAAACGCTTCTCCTTTTCTATGTTGTGGGCGACGCGCCATTGGGGAGAGCACCACCCAACACCTCCCAAAGAGTCCATCTTGTCCCGACACCATCTCGGAGGCACCTAAGTTAAGCAAGAGAAATTTGAGCCACGCCTCACTTAATCAAATCAAGGAAACTAAGTACAAGGCCTTAAGAATAGGTAATTACCTTCATGTGCTTGTCTCCTACAGATTACTTGTCCGGCCACTTCTGTTTTCTCCTCCTAATACCACCAGGCTAAGTAGTCTCGAACAACCCTGCCTCGAGCCTCGCGGTCGAAAGTTTCCAAGTAGGCGCCGTGACTCGCGTCGATAACCCGAGCCGCCGCCTCCTCCTGTCCTCAAAGACACCAGAGAAGGTCTGCAATCAAACAAGAAAACACGGATTAGAAGGTCTGCGATCAAACAAGAAAACACATGTAGAAGGTATGCAATCAAAGAAGAAAACACAACGTAAATGGCAAAGGGAAATTACACAAAACGTGGCGATCACAATGTCGGCCACCGTGTCGCACTCGACATCGCCGACCCTATGCTCCAAGGCGCGGGGCAGCCAAGTAGTGCTCCTGTGTCATTCCTAGCTCGAGCCCGCCCTCACCGCAACGTGACTCCACCCCGGAAGCATCGCGACAAATCACACCAAGGACAGTGTTGGGCCTGCGGACACCATCTGTGTGTCCAAGAACTTCAGTATGACAAGGCCAACACATTAGATATTCAAGAAACGCTCAAGGCAAAAGGTTAAAAAGAGTAAATGCACTTACTTCCCCGTTAGGCGAATCAACCACCTCGGTCGGGGTCGCTGGGTGGGCGGGAGCTTTGTACCACCAAGCTGGTAGACTTTTGCGCCTCAACCCACTCACCTCTCTATAGCTATCAGGACTATTGTCTCCACCTGAACACAACCATGTGCCTCGACTGACTCAGCGTGACTCCGATCGAGCTCTCGAGTCTCATGGGCGAAGACTGGCAGCCCGAGGTCTGACTCCGCGGACTCCCTGGCTCGAGTCTCGGAGTCTCGGGGGCAGACTGGGCAGCCCGAGGCTGCCGTCGGGCCCGAGGCTCTGCCGGGTCAGAGGCGCTGGCTCTGCCATAGACGGTCCACCTCGGATGGCTCGATCTCGACCGGACGAGCCCCTGTGGTCGGGTGACTCAGCCAGGTGGCGGCGGAAGGCATAGCAGCCTTCCTACCTCTCTCGACGCCACGCCCACCTCTAGCAGCCTTCTCCTTCTTACCCTCGACCTCCGGCCAAGAAGAAGCTGACTGTCATGGACTCGCGAACTGAGATCTAGCGCCTCCGGAGGCTATGGGGGAATGGAACTACCTCTCAGTGACGCCCCAAGACCGGAGCTTTCAGCTTGCCTCTGGTTTTAGTTTTGTCATGTGATTTGTTTTGTGTTGTGCATTCATCATGTCATCTCTTGTATTGCATCATCTCATCATGGCATCATATCATTAATTTTTGCAACTCTTCTAAATAAATTGTGTGGATTTTCGATCCATTTAAATCGAGGAATTCACATGGTGACTTCTCTTTATAACATACCCTCCCGATATTAGGGAGCTATATTAAAATATTCCATTAATTGGAATTCACCATAACACACTTGCAAAATAATTTCGCTTCCTTTTTCTGCTTCAAGTTTGGTCTCCAAACCTTGCCATTATTATTCTATCATTTTCAGAGTTCCACCAAAAATCCTCGCCATTTTTGTTAAATTCTCATATTTTTGTGAGTCCGGAAAATTATCCCCATGTCCAACTTCTTCTCTAACCTCTCTTTCTTTTCTTTCTTAATCTTCGCTTTTCTTTTCTCTTTTTTTTTTTAGTGAGAGAGGAGCTAGGCCCAGCCCACCTAGCCCATCTCTCCCGATCCCCCTCATCTCCTCCTCTCGTCCTCCCTCCAGTCGGGCCTAGCCTCCCTGCCCAAGGCCCAAAGTGGAGCCTCCTAACCCTAGCCGCACCTTGCCCGATCCCCGATCCCCATCTCTCCTCTCCTCGCCGCCTCTTCTTCTCCGCCCTGATCGGGACCTCCCATCGCGCCTCGATCCCCTCGTCTCTCCTCTAGCGCCACCAGCCTGATCACCCTCGTCACCTCCACACCTCTCCATCCAGAGCGCCTTCCTCCTTCCTCCCTGCCTCTTCCGGCCTGGCGCCTGAGGAGCTGCGCCATGTCCTCCTCCTCTCTGACCTTCCCGTCGTCCTGCTCCTTCCTCGCTGTCTGACCAGCAAGAGCAGGGACCAGGGGCTCAAGCCCTGCCAGCTCGCGCCGCCGCCTGTGGTCCTCTCCTCCATGGTGCCCCTTGCCGCCCGAGGCCTGCAGCCCCTGCCTGCCGCCCCACGCTTTGCCTCCCTTGGCGCTCAGAGCCATGCTGTGGCGCCCGCCGGGCGAGTCGGGCCGCCCAGCCTCGCCCCGCCTGCTCCCGGATGGATCAGGTGTCCCTGCGCCTCCCGCCCTCTGCCGCCTTTCCCCAACCTCCGTGACCACCACCATCGCCTTGCTGGCATCCCGAGGCCCTTGTGTGTTTGGTGTTGGACCGTCGAGGCCGGCAAGTTCGACTACATGGACGCCAAGATCACACCAGACCGCCAAGCATCGCCTCCGGAGTTCTCCAAGTACCACGATTGTAGCCGTGTGATTTTGTCAAGTCCGACCACGACGCGTTCGATTGCATTCGCTGTGGATTTCGCTCAGTACCACTTCAACCCATGTTCGACTACACGGTGATGCGCCAAACACACGGATACGCCAAGTTCGTTTACACGTCGGATGCGATAAGTACCCCTACGAAACCTGAATCGCTAAGTTCCGCCCGAACGTACCACTACCGTCGCGAAGTTCCTCTACCGTCGATTCAACATCTACGTAGAACGCACTACCACTCATCCGACTCGAAGACCCCGTGGACCCGAACATCCACGGACATGAACAAGTACTTCCGGCGACGAGATGTACCACTACCATCGAACATGAACACTACTTCCTCTACCGTCATTGCGGTACGACCATTTCCACTACATCGCGAGAACGATTATTTCTCTACTTCCCTTGACGACCGTGAACGCCTACTTCCTCTCCGAACGCTTCCTCCGAACGCACGCTCAAGGTATAACCCGTGATTTACCGCCTGTCCGAATTGTTCTTGCGATGCCCTCTTTGCCATGCCATCGTTCCGGGGAACCCGTAATAGGGAGCACCCCACCATCTTGCATGACTCGCTCACACGCTTCCTTTGTACCGATATCTCAATCGAAGTTATCGGAACCGATATGTTGCCGTGGCACCATTTTCGGATTCGCGTCGTGGCACCCTTTCTTCCACCACGGTGACATAATGCTTCATCATGCTCATGTTAACGCTTATAAAAAATTGCTTAAAAACTTGCACATGTCATCCAGATCATGATAACAACAATTAAAATGTTTGAAATTGTTGTTTGCATTAATTTGCTTAAATGCCATGCTAAAATGATTTATTTCATAACTAAATAACCGTAGCTCCATTTTAAATAAATTATATATGTAAATGGGGTAGAAAATGCCTAGTTTTACATGGTAGCTTTACTTTGCATGTTTAACAACTCTAAAATATGCTATAGGTCAGATCTGTACCGAATCCATAAGTTGCATATGGGGATTTTCCGAATTGTTGTTTGTTGTTTCCGCCTCATTTAAACTTGCCTAGATAGGTAGTTTCATTATGCTTCACCTCTTGCCATGTTTAATAACATTTAATATTGTTGAGTACCTAATCGGGAGAGAACTAAATAAGTGATGTGAGAGTTTATCAATATGCAACCTGCTGTATATTGAGCTCCACTTATATTGTAGTATTGTTTGTTGCACTTTGCCATGCCCTGCCTCATTAAACCGACATGCATCATACTTGATTGTGCATCATGCCATGTTTATGTGATGGTTGTTTACTATGTTGTTTGTTTGTTTCCGTTTGCTTCTCTCGTTAGCTTCGGTTCCGCTCCGGAGTTGTGAGGATTCATTCGACTTCATCCGCTTGTCTTCTTCATGGATTCGTCTTCTTCCTTATGGATTTCGTGCAAGATGACCATACCTCGAAATCACTTCTATCTTTGTTTGCTAGATGCTCGCTCTTCCGCTATGCCTACGCCACGATGCCTACCACTTGCTATATCATGCCTCCCATGTTGCCATGTCAAACCTCTAACCATCCTTTTCCTAGCAAACCGTTGTTTGGCTATGTTACCGCTTTGCTCAGCCCCTCTTATAGCGTTGTTAGTTGCAGAAGATGAAGTTTGTTCCTTGTTGAACATGGAGATGTTGTTCCTTGTTGGAACATGTTTACTTGTTGGGATATCACAATATATCTTATTTAATCAATGCATCTATATACTTGGTAAAGGGTGGAAGGCTCGGCCTTATGCCCGGTGTTTTGTTCCACTTTCTTGCTTCTAGTTTCCGCCATATCGGTATTATGTTCCCGGATTTTTGCGCCCCTAACGCGGTCGGGTGATTTATGGGACCCCTTGACACCGCTTTGAATAAGACTTTTCCAGAAGGCCCAACATTGGTTTTACCATTTGCCTCACCTATGCCCTTTTCTCCCTTGGGTTGCCGGAGCCCGAGGGTCATCTTTATTTTAGCCCCGGCTGCTTCCTTCGAGTGTTGGTCCGAATCGAAAGACTAAGGGGCCACTTTGAGGCAACTCGAGGGTTGGTTTTACTCGTAGCTAGTCTCATCCGATGTTGCCCTGAGAACGAGGTACGTGGACTCCTATCGGGATTTGTCGGCACATCGGGCGGCTTTGGCTGGACTTGTTTTATTGCTGTGAAATGTCTGTAGCCGGATTCCGAGACTCGATCGGGTCTTCCCGGGAGAAGGAATATCCTTCGTTGATCGCGAGAGCTTATCATGGGCTTGTTGGGACACCCCGCAGGGTTTGAACTTTCAAAGCCCGTGCCCGCGGTTATGTGGCAGATGGGAATTTGTTAATGTCCGTTGTAGAAAACCCGGTTGATCTTAATTAAAATACACCAACCGCGGTGTAACCGTGATGGTCTCTTCTCGCGGAGTCCGGAAGTGAACACGGTGTTGGAGTTATGCTTGACGTAAGTAGTTTCAGATCACTTGATCATAGTTGTTCGACCGTGCTTTTGCCTTCTCTTCTCTTCTCCTCTCATTTATGGATGTAGCCACCATATATGCTAGTCGCTGTCGCAGCTCCACCTCACTACCTTGTCCTGCCTTTTTGCTTAAATAGTCTTGATCTCGCTGTGTGAGATTGCTGAGTCCCTCGTGACTCACGATACTTCCAAAACCAGTTTGCGTGCCGATGAAATCGCAGTGTGATGCACCCGAGCTCAAGGAGGAGCTCGATGAAGATCTTGTTCATTGTGTTGTTTCGCTCAGCTTGATCAAGAGTGGAGCCCAGCTTGGGACGATCGGGATCCGTGTAGCATTTGGGGTAGTCTTCTTTTATTTTGGTTCCGTAGTCTGACCTTAATTGTATCTGTATGATGTAATGCTTTACTCATGTATTGTGTGAAGTGGCGATTGTAAGCCAACTATGTATCTCTTTTCCTTATGTATTACATGGTTGTGTGAAGATTACCTCACTTATGTACATTGCTTTCAATGCGGTTATGCCTCTAAGTCGTGCTTCGACATGGGAGATATAGCCCATCGAGGGCGCTTTCAAGTTGGTAATCGAGCCTTCCCGACTTAGGAGCCCCTACTTGATTGTTTGTCATGCTTGTTGAGTCTAGAATGGAAAATGTTTTGAGTCTTAGGATTATATATATCGGAGAGTAGATTTTTTTACTCCTGGCCCTTCTGCCGCTCGTGAGGTATCCCGACGAGAGTTTTGACTCTTCTCTCCTTAAATTTCACTAAAATTTTTTTAGGATCACGCGGGTATCTTGGAATCGTCCGATGGTTTTGTGACGAGAACATTGTTTTTGGTGCCTCTCTCCATTTAGGGGTTGTGGCAGTGGTCCCGGGAGTTGAGCTCCGAGGTGTTGTCCACAATTTTATCGCTGCAGCCTCGAATACCTGAGTTTTGGCCGACATCGAAATCTCTTTTGTGCATTGTTGGTGAGATAACCTCGATAGCCCAAAGATCATGGCGAAAAGGGAGTATTGCCATGACTTGTATAACGGATGTTTTTCAAGGTCGAGGTAACACGATTTCGAGGATTTCTTGGTTATGTGTTGACGGATGGATACAATTGATCTAGGTATTGTTAGTTTGGGTGATATATTTTGTGTCCCCTCAGATCCCCAACACCAGATTGCATAACCGTAAAGTTTCGGAGTTTATAGGTGGGAATTCAAGTAGCTCCTAGAATATCTTTCCGATGTGATGCATGATATGGGATTGGGTAAATCTCTATCATATGTATTTGTTCCGCTTATTCTTGAAGCCAACTTTGTTTTTGTTCCTTTTGTGGTATTCGAGTTGCTTCAATGTCAAGTGTTGATTCCATACCTTTCTAAATGGTGTTCTCATATTGCTATGTGAATACTAATCCTTCTTGATCACTGAGCTTGTCATGTTAATTCTTTTCAACCTGTGGCCTCTTCAAGTGGATCCGATCATTCCAACATTCGCAAGATCAATTCTAAGCTTTTTTCTCAACGGTGTTCGTTTCATCCCAATCAAGTTGCCTTTTGTTTTCCCGCCTCCCAACCTTTTTCTTCAAGGACTCAGATTTCTTAACCAAGTATCCATTTTATTGAGGGAAGTTTCTTCATTCTTTTCTTTCAATGTTTTATCCGGTGATTTCTCATGAAGACGCTTAAGGAAGCTTTTAACCTTATCATTGGTCCATTCTAATTTTCTTCTCCGTGGATTTAAGTCAAGTTTTCAGTGTTGATCGATTCTTTTCATCGCTTCAAATGCTTTCATGTCGGTGCATCTCTTAATCATCCACTTCTTGTTATTCATTTGTTTCTGAGTGATGAAGATATCTGTAAGATTCTAGTTTTCATTCTCAATTCACTCAAGTTCTTTTGAGGATGCTATCTCATTCAAGCCATTTAATTCTACCGTGCAATATCTATTTCAAGCAATTGTTCAACGGTGGTTCTTTTGAGTGGCCCTAACCTACATGTGTCTTTTTTCCGTGATCTTACCGACTCTTCTAATTTTCCCGAGCTATTCCCAAATTCTTTTCAAGTTTGATGTAAGGATGAATTATCATCATCATATGTCTTTCTCCAAGATCTTTCAAATTATTTTCATTGTTGGTTCAACCTTTCTAATTTTCATCTCGGAGTGCTTCAACAATTCATGGTGATGTTTCTCGTCGTCATTCTCGAATTTTGAAGACCGAAGATGAGTTTTCTTTAATCTTGCTCCATTCTCTTCAAGATTCATGGTTCTAGCTTCGTACATCCTCATAATTGTTTTGATTGTGAGATTTCTTTTCACCCACCCGAGCATTTCAGGAGTCTTTTCAGTTTGATTCTCCTCGAGCCCATCATCTCGTAATTATTCATTCAAGTTGCTCAACTCTTGTTTTCCAAATCGACCGGTGCATCATTCAAGTATTCACTAATCAGTTCATGATTTCTCCGCGTTCATGTATCTAAATTCTTCTCAAGTATCTTCGCTCATTCTCTATTCTTACGGTGGTTCGCTCAAGAGTTCTCTTCCTTCGTTATCATTTAGACTCATTCGCTCTTTTCGAATCCTACCGGTGGTTCGTTGAAGACCTTCCCAAGTTTGCGCTTATATCTATCTTAATCCTTTCTACGAGAATAAGTAGTATGCCTAATCCATTGCTTGTCATCAATTTAATTGGTGAAGGATCAGCATAATGTAATTCGTGATTCTTGTCCCATCGAGTAAATTCAATTCCTTATTCCGGAGGTTCATCAACTTGATTTCATCTGTTCATCTTTCTTTCCGAGTTCCAAGTTTTCTCGGTTATATCATTTCAAAGCTTCATCTTAACACTGCAAGGCTTCACCTTGTATTGTCAACTTCCTTCTTTTTATCATCCTTTTGTTTACCGGAGTTCTTCATGGAGGCTCTACATGGTGCTTCCTCAAGGATTCTTTTCATTCTTCAATTGTTCATCAAGATTTCTCTCGGAGTTATGATCCGCCAAGCTATACTTCAAAATTGAACATGGTGCTCAACACATGTTTTGTTTTGAGAGTTCAAGTATTCTTCTTCTTGCATTTCAAGTGCATTTTCTCTATCTTATCTTTGAGATGGTGTTATGTCATTGTTGATAATTTTCCTCTCAGCTTCATGATTCATGATTTTCAAGAGTGACATATTTAAATCCATCATTTTATCTTTGTTCATGAGGTATTTTAAATCCATCAATCTCTCCATTGGAGTTGTCTTGGGCTATATTTCACCTAAAGTTTCCCCTAAGGATTGTTGTTATATATGTGCTTATAAAGGACCCAAGATCTTCATTTGTCCTCCCGTGAAATAAGTTTCGCCTCTTGTTGATATCAATTCAATCGCTTGTTTCCGTTAGTGGCGTAAGCTCACCTCATAATTTTGAGATGTTTCATAAGCCCACTACAAGCTTATCCTTATCGTTGTTGTTTTTTTCCAACAACTCCGCTTCTATCCTTCTTTAACGGTGCTTTCCAAATTCATTTGTGGTAGAAGTTGTCATTTTATTCTCCACCCCTTTATCCCAACAATCTGGATTCTATTCTTTCGCTTCAAGGCATTGTGATGTTGCTCTCTTCACCCATCACCCTCGCTTTGCAAAGATCATGTTCTTTTTCTTGCTTATCCATTTAACCGAGTGTTGTGTCTTCTTCAAGTTCTTTTCTTATCAAGTTTTCTTTCTTCCTTTAGTCGGAGTGCTGCCCAAATTTTATCAATCTTATTCCTTCTCGATCTAGTTTTAACCGGAGTGGTTTCAGTATCTATGTTATCACTAAACCTCTTGGTTTTCATTGTGATCCCTTGTTCCTCTTTTCTAACAGAGTGTTTTCAACTTTGTTCATCTTCGTTCTTCTTTCTTTCATTTTGTTTCAACCTCTCAAGGTTCTTTGGTTTCATCTGCTTGTCAAAGAAGCAACTTTGTTTTACCTCTTCCCTTCCGCTTTTCTCCGGTGCCATCCTAGATCTCGACGAGATCCTCTCGAGTGGTGAAGTGTTGTGACGCCCAAGACCGGAGCTTCAGCTTGCCTTCCGTGGTTTTCGAGTTTTGTCATGTGATTTGTTTTGTTGTGCATTCATCATGTCATCATCTTGCATTGCATCATCTCATCATGGCATCATATCATTAATTTTTGCAACTCTTCTAAATAAATTGTGTGGATTTTTCGATCCATTTAAATCGAGGGAATTCACATGGTGACTTCTCTTTATAACATACCCTCCCGATATTAGGGAGCTATATTAAAAATATTCCATTAATTGGAATTCACCATAACACACTCTGCAAAATAATTTCTGTCTTTTTTCGCTTCAAGTTTGGTCTCCAAACCTTGCCATTATTATTCTATCATTTTCCGAGTTCCACCAAAATCCTCGGCCATTTTTGTTAAATTCCTCATATTTTTGTGAGTCCGGGAAAATTATCCCCATGTCCAACTTCTTCCTCTAACCTCCTTTTTCTTTCTTAATCTTCTTTTCTTTCTTTTCTCTTTCTTTTTTTTAGTGAGAGAGGAGCTAGCCCAGCCCACCTAGCCCATCTCTCCGATCCCCTCATCTCCTCCTCTCGTCTCTCCTCCAGTCGGCCTAGCCTCCCGCCTAAGGCCCAAAGTGAGCCGCCTAACCCTAGCCGCACCTTGCCCGATCCCCGATCCCCATCTCCCTCTCCTCGCCGCCTCTTCTCCTCGCCTGATCGGACCTCCCCATCGCGCCCGATCCTCTAGCTACCGCGCCTCGATCCCCCTGGCCACCACCAGCAGACCTCTCCATCCAGCCGCGCTCTTCCTCCCCGTCTGCCACGGGCGCCCGAGGAGCTGCGCCATGTCCGCCTCCTCCTGACCTCTCCCAGGTCTCGCTTCCTTCCCCTCATTGCCCGACCAAGAAGCAGGGCTGCCGAGGCCTGCAGCCCTCCTCCATGCCGCCCCACGCCTTGTCCTCACGCTCGTAGCCATGCTGTGGCGCCCGGCCGGCGAGTCCGGCCACGCACTGCCCCGCCTGCTCTCCCGGGATGGATCCGGTCCCCGCGCTCTCGCCCTTCGCTTCGCTTTTCCCCAACCTCCGTGACCACCACCATCGCCTCCTTGTGGCATCCCGAGCCCTTGTGTGTTTGTGTTGGACCGCCGAGGCGGCAAGTTCGACTACATGGACGCCAAGATCACACCAGGACCGCCAAGCATCGCCTCCGGAGTTCTCCAAGTACCACGATTGTAGCGCCGTGATTTTGTCAAGTCCGACTACGACGTGTCTGGATTGCATTCGCTAGGATTTCGCAAGTACCACTTCAACCCATGTTCGACCACACGGTGATGCGCCAAACACACGGATACGCCAAGTTCGTTTACACGATGCGATAAGTACCCTACGAAACCTCGAATCGCCAAGTTCGCCCAACGCGGTACCACTACCGTCGAAGTTCCTCTACCGTCGACCAACATCTACGAGAACGTACCACTACCGTCGACCAAGAAGACCTGTGGACCTTAACATCCACGGACATGAAAGTACTTCCGATGACGAGATGTACCACTACCATCGAACATGAACACTACTTTCACTACCGCTGCGGTAACGACTACTTCCACTACATCGCGAGAACGACTACTTCCTCTACTTTCCTCGACGACCGTGAACGCTACTTCTCTCCGAACGCTTCCTCCGAACGACGCTTCAAGGTATAACCTGCGATTTGACCGCCGTGTCCGAATTGTTCTTGCGATGCCCCTCTTTGCCATGCCATCGTCTGCGGGAACCGGTAATAGGAGCACCCCACCATCTTGCATGACTCGCTCACACGCTTTTCCTTTGTACCGATATCTCAATCGAAGTTATCGGAACCGATGTTGCCGCGGGCACCATTTTCGATTCTTGTCGTGGCACCCCTTTCTTCCACCACGGTGACATAATGCTTCATATCATGCTCATGTTAACGCTTTCAAAAAATTGCTTAAAACTTGCACATGTCATCCCAGATCATGATAACAACAATTAAAATGTTTGAAATTGTTGTTTGCATTAATTTGCTTAAATGCCATGCTAAAATGATTTATTTCATAACTAAATAACCGTAGCTCCATTTTAAATAAATTATATATGTAAATGGGGTAAAAATGCCTAGTTTTACATGGTAGCTTTACTTTGCATGTTTAACAACTCTAAAATATGCTATAGGTCAGATCTGTACCGAATCCATAAGTTGCATATGGGGATTTTCCGAATTGTTGTTTGTTGTTTCCGCCTCATTTAAACTTGCCTAGATAGGTAGTTTCATTATGCTTCACCTCTTGCCATGTTTAATAACATTTAATATTGTTGAGTACCTAATCGGGAGAGAACTAAATAAGTGATGTAGAGTTTTATCAATATGCAACCCTGTATATTGAGCTCCACTTAAATTGTAGTATTGTTTGTTGCACTTTGCCATGCTCCTCATTAAACCGGACATGCATCATACTTGATTGTGCATCATGCCATGTTTATGTGATGGTTGTTTACTATGTTGTTTGTTTGTTTCCGGTTGCTTCTCTCGTTAGCTTCGTTCCGCTCGAGTTGTGAGGATTCATTCGACTTCGTCCGCTGTCTTCTTCATGGATTCGCTTCTTCCTTATGGATTTCGTGCAAGATGACCATACCTCGAAATCACTTCTATCTTTGCTTGCTAGATGCTCTTTTCCGCTATGCCTACGCACGATGCCTACCACTTGCTATATCATGCCTCCCATGTTGCCATGTCAAACCTCTAACCATCCTTTTCCTAGCAAACCGTTGTTTGGCTATGTTACCGCTTTGCTCAGCCCTCTTATAGCGTTGTTAGTTGCAGGTGAAGATGAAGTTTGTTCCTTGTTGAACATGGAGATGTTGTTCCTTGTTGGAACATGTTTACTTGTTGGGATATCACAATATATCTTATTTAATCAATGCATCTATATACTTGGTAAAGGGTGGAAGGCTCGGCCTTATGCCCGGTGTTTTGTTCCACTCTTGCCGCCCTAGTTTCCGCCATCGGTATTATGTTCCCGGATTTTGCGCCCCTAACGCTGTCGGGTGATTTATGGGACCCCTTGACAGTTCGCTTTGAATAAGACTTTCCAAAGAAGGCCCAACATTGGTTTTACCATTTGCCTCACCTATGCCCTTTTCCTTGGGTTTCGGAGCCCGAGGGTCATCTTTATTTTAGCCCCCCGGGCCAGGTTCTTCGAGTGTTGGTCCGAATCGAGCTAAGGGGCCACTTTGAGGCAACTCGAGGGTTGGTTTTACCGTAGCTAGTCTCATCCGATGTTCTCGAGAACGAGGTACGTGCTTCTATCGGGATTTGTCGGCACATCGGGCGCTTTGCTGGACTTGTTTTATTGCTATGAAATGTCTTGTAGCCGGATTCCAGACTGATCGGTCTTCCCGGAGAAGGAATATCCTTCGTTGATCGCGAGCTTATCATGGGCTTGGGACACCCTGCAGGGTTTGAACTTTCAAAGCCGCTAAGGTTATGTGGCAGATGGGAATTTGTTAATGTCCGCTTGTAGAAAACCCGGTTGATCTTAATTAAAATACACCAACGGCGTGTAACCGTGATGGTCTCTTCTCGGCGGAGTCCGGAAGTGAACACGGTGTTGGAGTTATGCTTGACGAAGTAGTTTGTGATCACTTCTTGATCATAGTTGTTCGACCGTGCTTTTGCCTTCTCTTCTCGCTCTCATTTGCGGATGTAGCCACCATATATGCTAGTCGCTGCAGCTCCACCTCACTACCTTGTCCTCGCCTTTTAAGCTTAAATAGTCTTGATCTCTGGTGTGAGATTGTTGAGTCCTCGACTCACAGATACTTCCAAAACCAGTTTTGGTGTATGAAATCGCAGGTGATGCACCCGAGCTCAAGGAGGAGCTCGATGAAGATCTTGTTCATTGTGTTGTTTCGCTTCATTGATCAAGAGTGGATCCCAGCTTGGGACGATCGGGATCCGTGTAGCATTTGGGGTAGTCTTCTTTATTTTGGTTCCGTAGTCGGACCTTGATTGTATCTCGTATGATGTAATGCTTTACTCATGTATTGTGTGAAGTGGCGATTGTAAGCCAACTATGTATCTCTCTTTTCCCTTATGTATTACATGGGTTGTGTGAATATTACCTCACTTATGCGACATTGCTTTCAATGCGGTTATGCTCTAAGTCGCGGCTTCGACACGGGAGATATAGCCGATCGAGGGCGTCAAGTTGGTAATCGAGCCTTCCCACTTAGGAGCCCCTACTTGATTGTTTGTCATGCGTTGAGTCTAGAATGGAAAATGTTTTGAGTCTTAGGATTATATATATCGGAGAGTAGGATTTTTACCTCGGCCTTCTGCCGCCTGTGAGGTATCCTGACGAGAGTTTTGACTCTTCTCTCCTTAAATTTCACTAAAAATTTTTTAGGATCACGGGTATCTTGGAATCGTTCGATGGTTTTGTGACGAGAACATTGTTTTTGGTGCCTGTCATTTAGGGGTTGTGGCAGTGTCCCGGGAGTTGAGCTCCGAGGTGTTGTCGCCACAATTTTATCGCAGCTTCTCGAATACCGAGTTTTGCCGACATCGAAATCTCTTTGTGCAGTTGTTGGTGAGATAACCCCGATAGCCCAGATCGTGGCGAAAAGGAGTATTGCCATGACTTGTATAACGGATGTTTTCAAGGTCGAGGTACACGATTTCTCGAGGATTTCTTGGTTATGTGTTGACGGATGGATACACTGGATCTAGGTACAGGTTTTGTCCGACCGTACAGTTTTGGTGCATTATATGGCCTTTGGGTAGAAAGCGCCCAAATAGTGTCACTATCACATAGCATTCTCTCGCCCAAGTTGAATTGAGCCTTCAGCCATTACTTAGCGATGGCATCCACCGACAAAGCTCGTGTGCTCATGGAGAGGACGCCAAGACTCCAACATATCATGAAGGCCTTTGCAGATTCCTCCATCTCATCGTCCGAATCCCGAGCATCATCAAAGTCTTGCACCATGTCTTCCATCCTGTACCATGCTCGTCGGTGCGACGACGGCCCTCCTCACTGGAACGTTGGGCAGACTCACCATGAAATGTCCACATCGATAACCGGCGTGAAACCCCACTTCGCAGTGTTTGATCATTTCAAACTCGACATCTTACGATCATTGTCGCATCAAACAGGGGCACCAGGTTGTTTTCCGTCCATTTGCAATGCGGCTCGATAAACCCTTGGTTTTTGTCATCCATTCAGGGTCATGTCTTTCGACTAGGGTGACCTGTACACCCACGCACGATCACCATCTTGCCTAGCTATCGACACACAAGAAATACATACATAACTCAGCAAACCATATTCATCAGCTAATAAAGTTTTCGTTTATTACGCCCATGCAACCTAGACGCTAATAGGTAAAGATAGGTTAATTCACTCAGTGTAGATTGTCGTTTCAGTCATTCGGATCCGACATTTAAGCAGCACTCTCGCTGTTCTCCTCGATACACGCCTCGGCAATAAGGTGAGAGGATGTGTACTGGAGAACAACAGAGAGGCATCGATAAATTTTGCATCGATCCGAGTGAGCATATAAACGAACCCAATCATACACATACTGCTGTCCATGACGATATGTCTAGATATATACAACATGGCATCACAACAAAACTCTATTAAGAAAAACACTTGGGACACTTACCGTCATCACGGAGGTGTAGGTGTAGGTGTAGGTGTAGGACCGGTCGCGCCCGGTGGCGATTTGAGAAGGATCGGTCGATGCTTGTCGGGAGTTACGCTGCACCAAAGATTATTTCAATGTATCGTTAGCATGATGCAACTCAAATGTGAAGACTAGTAACTAATGACCGTTCAAATGAAACTCACCGTACTGCCGGAGCAATGACTGCATCGGCGGAGGGTCTCGCCGTTCTTCTCGCACATGGACTGCACATTTGGTTTTGACGAGTCACCATATTAGTTACTAATGAAAGGAACATTGCGTGCATGATTTAGCTAATATGCGAAGAAACTTACCACGAAGAGCTCGTACATGGCCCGGTTAGCCAAGTCGTTCGGTTCCTCTCCTCCTCCAACAGCCTAGCCGTCCTCTCCTCATTCTCCTGTCCCTCTCCGCCGCCTGCCGGTCCCTCTCCATCCAACTGCCGGTCCCTCTCCTCAAAAGCAGCCTGGGTCTTCACTCTCTCTGCCTCAATAGCAGCCTGCAACACCACTCGTTAGCATTGTAATCATCGACGACCACAAACACAATGTAATGGAGGAAAGGCTACTGAGTCCTTATAATTAACGAACCTGGAATTCGATTTCCACTGGTCGTAAACGACGCGCTATCTCAGGATCAGAACTGGTCTGGCGCTTCTTGATCTGCGGGAGAGTGCTACTACAACGTATCAGTCCATTACCAATGGCTAACGAGCCATGGGACCTCCCGCCACCAGATATCATCACCAGCTCTGGATCAAGAGGCCGGCTCGGGTTAAAGTCCGGCCCTTTCCTCGCCTTCCCCTGCTTAACGTACTGCACCATCTTGTGGTGGGAGGCCTCGTTGCTGAAGTTATTTGCATTTTCGAGGTCAGACTCAGAGAATGCCTTGGCCTTCTTGTACGGTGCAATATTGGACATGCCATAGAGGTCGAACAGCTCATGCATGGAGCCTTGTTGTGATTTGACTAAAGAGAGGAACAGAGTATTAGTTAAGGACTCAAGCTAGCACAAAGAATGAATTTGCATGAATCATGAAGCAAACCACACATACCCAGTTTTTCCCGTACCCATGTAGGTCGACGCTGCCTAGATGGTGTGGCACACCTTTCATTTTGAAACGCTTCTCCTTTTCTATGTTGTGGGCGACGCGCCATTGGGGAGAGCACCACCCAACACCTCCCAGCAGTCCATCTTGTCCGCACACCATCTCGGAGGCACCTAAGTTAAGCAAGAGAAATTTGAGCGCTACGCCTACGAATCAAATCAAGGAAACTAAGTACAAGGCCTTAAGAATAGGTAATTACCTTCATGTGCTTGTCCTTACTCAGATACTTGTCCCGTCACTTCTGTTTTCTCCTCCTAATACCAGTCTGTGCTAAGTAGTCTCGAACAACCTGCGTCTGAGCCTCGTGCCGAAAGTTTCCAAGTAGGCGCTTTGCACTCGGCGTCGATAACCCGAGCCGCCGCCTCCTCCTCCCTCAAGACACTGTAGAAGGTCTGCAATCAAACAAGAAAACACGGATTAGAAGGTCTGCGATCAAACAAGAAAACACATGTAGAAGGTATGCAATCAAAGAAGAAAACACAACGTAAATGGCAAAGGGAAATTACACAAAACGTGGCGATCACAATGTCGGCCACCGTGTCGCACTCGACATCGCCGACCCTATGCTCCGGCGGGGCAGAAACAGCCAAGTAGTGCTCCTGGTCATTCCTAGCTCGAGCCCGCCCTCACCGAACGCGACCCACCCCGGAAGCACTGGCGACAAATCACACCAAGGACAGTGTTGGGCCTGCGGACACCATCTTCGTGTGTCCAAGAACTTCAGATGACAAGGCCAACACATTAGATATTCAAGAAACGCGTCAAGGCAAAAGGTTAAAAAAGAGTAAATGCACTTACTTCTCCCGTTAGGCGCAATCAACCACCTCTGGTCGGGGTCGCCGGGTGGTGGAGCTTTGTACGACCAAGCTGGTAGACTTTGCCCTCAACCCACTCACCCTCTCTATAGCTATCGGGACTATTGTCTCCACCTGAACACAACCATGTGCCTCGACTCCGACTCAGCGTGACCCGTGAGCTCCGAGTCTCGTGAAGCGAAGACTGGCAGCCCGAGGCTCCGACTCAGCGTGACCCGTCTCGAGCTCCGGAGTCTCGTGGGCGAGACTCGGCAGCCCGAGGCTCGTCGTCGGCCCGAGGCTCGTCGGCCGTGGCGCTGCGTCTGCCATAGACGGGTCCACCTCGGATGGCTCGATCTCGACGGAGCAGCCACAGTGGTCGGGTGACTCAGCTGGGGGTGGCGGCGAGGAAGGCATAGCAGCCTTCCTACCTCTCTCGACGCCACGTCCACCTCTAGCAGCCTTCTCCTTCTTACCCCCTCGACCTCTCCCGGCCGAAGAAGAAGCGACCGTCGCTGGACTCTGCAAACTGAGATCTAGCGCTCTCCGGAGGCTATGGGGGGGAATGGAACTACCCCTCTGTGACGCCCCAAGACCGGAGCTTCAGTTGCCTTCCAGGGTTTCCGAGTTTTGTCATGTGATTTGTTTTGTGTTGTGCATTCATCATGTCATCTCTTGTATTGCATCATCTCATCATGGCATCATATCATTAATTTTTGCAACTCTTCTAAATAAATTGTGTGGATTTTTCGATCCATTTAAATCGAGGGAATTCACATGGTGACTTCTCTTTATAACATACCCTCCCGATATTAGGGAGCTATATTAAAAATATTCCATTAATTGGAATTCACCATAACACACTTGCAAAATAATTTCGTTCCTTTTTCTGCTTCAAGTTTGGTCTCCAAACCTTGCCATTATTATTCTATCATTTTCGAGTTCCACCAAAAATCCTCGGGCCATTTTGTTAAATTCCTCATATTTTTGTGAGTCCGGAAAATTATCCCCATGTCCAACTTCTTCCTCTAACCTCTCTTTCTTTTCTTTCTTAATCTTCGTTTCTTTCTTTTCTCTTTTCTTTTTTTTTTTTGAGAGAGGAGCTAGGCCCAGCCCACCTAGCCCATCTCTCCCGATCCCCCTCATCTCCTCCTCTCGTCCTCCCTCCAGGGCCGGCCTAGCCTCCCGGCCCAAGGCCCAGGCGAGCCGCCTCTAACCCTAGCCGCACCTTGCCCGATCCCCGATCCCCATCTCTCCTCTCCTCGCCGCCTCTCTTCTCCTCGCCCGATCGGGACCTCCCCATCGCGCCCGATCCCCTCGTCCTCCCTCTAGCGCCGCTGCCCGATCCCCTCGTCACCTCCGCCAGACCTCTCCATCCAGAGCGCCATGCCTTCCTCCCGTCGCCGCTTCCTGCCGCGGCGCCCGAGGAGCTGCGCCATGTCCGCCTCCTCCTCTGCACCTTCCGTCGTCCTGCTCCTTCCCTCGCCGTTCCGACCAGCAGCGGGGACCAGGGGCTCAAGCCTGCCCTGATCGCCGCCGCCGCCTGTCCTCTCCTCCATGGTGCCCCTTGCCGCCCGAGGCCTGCAGCCCCTGCCTCGCGTCGCCCCACGCCTTGCCTCCTTGGCGCCGTAGCCATGCCGGGCGCCCCTCCGGCCGGCGAGTCCGGGCCGCCCAGCTCGTCCCGCCCCGTTCCCGGATGGATCAGGTGTCCCTGCGGCCTCCCGGCCCTCTGCTTCGCCTTCCCCAACCTCCGTGACCACCACCATCGCCTCCTTGCTGGCATCCCGAGGCCCTTGTGTGTTTGGTGTTGGACCGTCGAGGCTGGCAAGTTCGACTACATGGACGCCAAGATCACACCAGGACCGCCAAGCATCGTCTCCGGGAGTTCTCCCCAAGTACCACGATTGTAGCCGGTGTGATTTTGTCAAGTCCGACTACGACGTGCCCGATTGCATTCGTTGTGGATTTCGTCAAGTACCACTTCAACCCATGTTCGACTACACGGTGATGCGCCAAACACACGGATACGTCAAGTTCGTCTACACGTGGATGCGACAAGTACCCCTACGGAAACCTGAATCGCCAAGTTCCGCTCCGAACGTGTACCACTACCGTCGCGAGTTCCTCTACCGTCGACCCGAACATCTACGAGAACGTGTACCACTACCGTCGACCCTCGAAGACCCCGTGGACCCCGAACATCCACGGGACATGAACAAGTACTTCCGATGACGAGATGTACCACTACCATCGAACATGAACACTACTTCCTCTACCGTCGCCGTGTACGACTACTTCCACTACATCGCGAGAACGACTACTTCCTCTACTTCCCTTGACGACCCGTGAACGTCTACTTCCCTCTCCGAAACGCTTTCTCCTCCGAACGCACGCTTCGAAGGTATAACCCGTGACGACCGCCGTGTCCGAATTGTTCTTGCGATGCCCCTCTTTGCCATGCCATCGTTCCGTGGGAACCCGTAATAGGGAGCACCCACCATCTTGCATGACTCGCTTCACACGCTTTCCTTTGTACCGATATCTCAATCGAGTTATCGGAACCGATATGTTGCCGTGGCACCATTTTCGATTCGTTGCCGTGGCACCCTTTCTTCCACCACGGTGACATAATGCTTCATATCATGCTCATGTTAACGTTTTCATAAAAATTGCTTAAAACTTGCACATGTCATCCAGATCATGATAACAACAATTAAAATGTTTGAAATTGTTGTTTGCATTAATTTGCTTAAATGCCATGCTAAAATGATTTATTTCATAACTAAATAACCGTAGCTCCATTTTAAATAAATTATATATGTAAATGGGGTAGAAAATGCCTAGTTTTACATGGTAGCTTTACTTTGCATGTTTAACAACTCTAAAATATGCTATAGGTCAGATCTGTACCGAATCCATAAGTTGCATATGGGGATTTTCCGGAATTGTTGTTTGTTGTTTCCGGCCTCATTTAAACTTGCCTAGATAGGTAGTTTCATTATGCTTCACCTCTTGCCATGTTTAATAACATTTAATATTGTTGAGTACCTAATCGGGAGAGAACTAAATAAGTGATGTGGTGTTTTATCAATATGCAACCCGTTGCATATTGAGCTCCACTTATATTGTAGTATTGTTTGTTGCACTTTGCCATGCCCTGCCTCATTAAACCGGACATGCATCATACTTGATTGTGCATCATGCCATGTTTATGTGATGGTTGTTTACTATGTTGTTTGTTTGTTTCCGGTTTGCTTCTCTCGTTAGCTTCGGTTCCGTTCCGGAGTTGTGAGGATTCATTCGACTTCGTCCGTTTGTCTTCTTCATGGATTCGTTCTTCTTCCTTGCGGGATTTCAGGCAAGATGACCATACCCTCGAAATCACTTCTATCTTTGTTTGCTAGATGCTCGCTCTTCTGCTATGCCTACGCTACGATGCCTACCACTTGCTATATCATGCCTCCCATGTTGCCATGTCAAACCTCTAACCATCCTTTTCCTAGCAAACCGTTGTTTGGCTATGTTACCGCTTTGCTCAGCCCCTCTTATAGCGTTGTTAGTTGCAGGTGAAGATGAAGTTTGTTCCTTGTTGGAACATGGAGATGTTGTTCCTTGTTGGAACATGTTTACTTGTTGGGATATCACAATATATCTTATTTAATCAATGCATCTATATACTTGGTAAAGGGTGGAAGGCTCGGCCTTATGCCTGTGTTTTGTTCCACTCTTGCCGCCTAGTTTCCGTCATATCGGTATTATGTTCCCGGATTTTTGCGTCCCTAACGCGGTCGGGTGATTTATGGGACCCCTTGACGTTCGCTTTGAATAAGACTTTTCCAAAGAAGGCCCAACATTGGTTTTACCATTTGCCTCACCTATGCCCTTTTTCCCTTGGGTTTCGGAGCCCGAGGGTCATCTTTATTTTAGCCCCCCGGCGGTGCTCCTTCGAGTGTTGGTCCGAATCGAGCTACTGCGGGGCCACTTTGAGGCAACTCGAGGGTTGGTTTTACTCGTAGCTAGTCTCATCCGATGTTGCCCTGAGAACGAGGTACGTGTGACTCCTATCGGGATTTGTCGGCACATCGGGCGGCTTTGCTGGACTTGTTTTATTGCTGTGAAATGTCTTGTAGCCGGATTCGAGACTGATCGGGTCTTCCGGGAGAAGGAATATCCTTCGTTGATCGCGAGAGCTTATCATGGGCTAAGTTGGGACACCCTGCAGGGTTTGAACTTTCAAAGCCGTGCCCGCGGTTATGTGGCAGATGGGAATTTGTTAATGTCCGTTGTAGAAAACCCGGTTGATCTTAATTAAAATACACCAACGCGTGTGTAACCGTGATGGTCTCTTCTCGTGGAGTCCGGAAGTGAACACGGTGTTGGAGTTATGCTTGACGTAAGTAGTTTCAGGATCACTTCTTGATCATAGTTGTTCGACCGTGCTTTTGCCTTCTCTTCTCGCTCTCATTTGCGGATGTAGCCACCATATATGCTAGTCGCTTGCTGCAGCTCCACCTCACTACCTTGTCCTGCCTTTAAGCTTAAATAGTCTTGATCTCGCGGGTGTGAGATTGCTGAGTCCCCGTGACTCACAGATACTTCCAAAACCAGTTTGCAGGTGCCGATGAAATCGTGCGGTGATGCACCGAGCTCAAGGAGGAGCTCGATGAAGATCTTGTTCATTGTGTTGTTTCGTTTCAGCTTGATCAAGAGTGGAGCCAGTTGGGACGATCGGGGATCTGTGTAGCATTTGGGGTAGTCTTCTTTTATTTTGGTTCCGTAGTCGGACCTTAATTGTATCTGTATGATGTAATGCTTTACTCATGTATTGTGTGAAGTGGCGATTGTAAGCCAACTATGTATCTCTTTTCCTTATGTATTACATGGGTTGTGTGAAGATTACCTCACTTGCGACATTGCTTTCAATGCGGTTATGCCTCTAAGTCGTGCTTCGACACGTGGGAGATATAGCCGCATCGAGGCGTTCAAGTTGGTAATCGAGCCTTCCCGACTTAGGAGCCCCTACTTGATTGTTTGTTTGGCGTTGTTGAGTCTAGAATGGAAAATGTTTTGAGTCTTAGGATTATATATATCGGAGTAGGATTTTTTTACTCCTCGGTTCCTTCGTCGCTCGGTGAGGTATCCCGACGAGAGTTTTGACTCTTCTCTCCTTAAATTTCACTAAAATTTTTTTAGGATCACGTGGGTATCTTGGAATCGTTCGATGGTTTTGTGACGAGAACATTGTTTTTGGTGCCTCCTGTCATTTAGGGGTTGTGGCGGTGTCCCGGGAGTTGAGCTCCGAGGTGTTGTCGTCACAATTTTATCGTTGCAGATTCGGAATACCGAGTTTTGCCGACATCGAAATCTCTTTTGTGCAGTTGTTGGTGAGATAACCCCGATAGCCCAAGATCTTGTGGCGAGTCTTGGGAGTATTGCCATGACTTGTATAACGGATGTTTTTCAAGGTCGAGGTACACGATTTCGAGGATTTCTTGGTTATGTGTTGACGGATGGATACAATTGGATCTAGGTATTGTTAGTTTGGGTGATATATTTTGTGTCCCTGATCCCCAACACCAGATTGCATAACCAGAAAGTTTCGGGAGTTTATAGGTGGGAATTCAAGTAGCTCCTAGAATATCTTTCCGACAGATGCATGATATGGGATTGGGTAAATCTCTATCATATGTATTTGTTCCGGCTTATTCTTGAAGCCAATCCTTTGTTTTTGTTCCTTTTTGTGGTATTCGAGTTGCTTCAATGTCAAGTGTTGATTCCATACCTTTCTAAATGGTGTTCTCATATTGCTATGTGAATACTAATCCTTCTTGATCACTGAGCTTGTCATGTTAATTCTTTTCTCAACCGGCGTGCTTCTCTTCAAGTGGATCCGATCATTCCAACATTCGCAAGATCAATTCTAAGCTTTTTTCTCAACGGTGTTCGTTTCATCCGACCGAAGTTGCCTTTGTTTTCCCGCCCTCCCAACCTTTTTCTTCAAGGACTCAGATTTCTTAACCAAGTATCCATTTTATTGAGGGAAGTTTCTTCATTCTTTTCTTTCAATGTTTTATCCGGTGATTTCTCATGAAGACGCTAAGGAAGCTTTAACCTTATCATTGGTCCATTCTAATTTTCTTCTCCGGTGGATTTAAGTCAAGTTTTCAGTGTTGATCGTATTCTTTTCATCGTTTCAAATGCTTTCTCATGTCGGTGCATCTCTTAATCATCCACTTCTTGTTATTCATTTGTTTCCGGAGTGATGAAGATATCTCAGAAGATTCTAGTTTTCATTCTCAATTCACTCAAGTTCTTTTGAGGATGCTATCTCATTCAAGCCATTTAATTCTACCGGTGCAATATCTATTTCAAGCAATTGTTCAACGGTGGTTCTTTTGAGTGGGCCCTAACCCACAGGTCTTTTTCCAGGATCTTACCTGACTCTTCTAATTTTCCCGGAGCTATTCCCAAATTCTTTTCGAAGTTTGATGTAAGGATGAATTATCATCAGTCATATGTCTTTCTCCAAGATCTTTCAAATTATTTTCATTGTTGGTTCAACCTTTCTAATTTTCATTCCGGAGTGCTTCAACAATTCATGGTGATGTTTCTCGTCGTCATTCTCGAATTTTGAAGACCGAAGATGAGTTTCTCTTTAATCTTGCTCCATTCTCTTCAAGATTCATGGTTCTAGCTTCGTGCCATCCTCATAATTGTTTTGATTGTGAGATTTCTTTTCACCCACCCGGAGCATTTCAGGAGTCTTTTCAGTTTGATTCTCCGGAGCCCATCATCTCAGAATTATTCATTCAAGCGTTCAACTCTTGTTTTCCAAATCTGACCGGTGCATCATTCAAGTATTCACTAATCAGTTCATGATTTCTCCGTGCTCATGTATCTAAATTCTCTCAAGTATCTTCGTTCATTCTCTATTCTTACGGTGGTTCGTTCAAGAGTTCTCTTCCTTCGTTATCATTTAGACTCATTCGTTCTTTCGAATCCTACCGGTGGTTCGTTGAAGACCTTCCCAAGTTTGCGCCATATCTATCTTAATCCTTTCTACGAGAATAAGTAGTATGCCTAATCCATTGCTTGTCATCAATTTAATTGGTGAAGGATCAGCATAATGTAATTCGTATTCTTGTCCCATCGAGTAAATTCAATTCCTTATTCCGGAGGTTCATCAACTTGATTTCATCTGTTCATCTTTCTTTCCGGAGTTCCAAGTTTTCTCGGTTATATCATTTCAAAGCTTCATCTTAACACTGCAAGGCTTCACCTTGTATTGTCAACTTCTCCTTCTTTTATCATCCTTTTGTTTACCGGAGTTCTTCATGGAGGCTCTACATGGTGCTTCCTCAAGGATTCTTTTCATTCTTCAATTGTTCATCAAGATTTCTCTCGGAGTTATGATCCGCCAAGCTATACTCAAAAATTGAACATGGTGCTCAACACATGTTTTGTTTTGGAGAGTTCAAGTATTCTTCTTCTTGCATTTCGAAGTGCATTTCTCTCTATCTTATCTTTTGAGATGGTGTTATGTCATTGTTGATAATTTTCCTTCGCGTTTCATGATTCACAGATTTTCAAGAGTGACATATTTAAATCCATCATTTTATCTTTGTTCATGAGGTATTTTAAATCCATCAATCTCTCCATTGGAGTTGTCTTGGGCTATATTTCACCTAAAGTTTTCCCCTAAGGATTGTTGCTATTTATGGTGCTTATAAAGGACCCAAGATCTTCATTTGTCCTCCCGGTGAAATAAGTTTCTCGTCTCCTTGTTGATATCAATTCAATCGTTTGTTTCCGTTAGTGGCAGAAGCTCACCTCATAATTTTGAGATGTTTTCATAAGCCCACTACAAGCTTATCCTTATCGTTGTTGTTTTTTTTTCCAACAACTCCGTTCTATCCTTCTTTTTAACGGTGCTTTCCAAATTCATTTGTGGTAGAAGTTGTCATTTTATTCTCCACCCCTTTATCCCAACAATCTGGATTCTATTCTTTCGTTTCGAAGGCATTGTGATGTTGCTCTCTTCACCCATCACCTCGTTTTGCAAAGATCATGTTCTTTTTCTTGCTTATCCATTTAACCGGAGTGTTGTGTCTTCTCTTCAAGTTCTTTTCTTCTTATCAAGTTTTCTTTCTTCCTTTAGTCGGAGTGCTGCCCAAATTTTATCAATCTTATTCCTTCTCGATCTAGTTTTAACCGGAGTGGTTTCAGTATCTATGTTATCACTAAACCTCTTGGTTTTCGTCGTATCCCTTGTTCCTCTTTTCTAACAGAGTGTTTTCAACTTTGTTCATCTTCGTTGTTCTCTTTCTTTCATTTTGTTTCAACCTCTCAAGGTTCTTTGGTTTCATTCGTTTGTCAAAGAAGCAACTTTGTTTTACCTCTTCCTCTTCCGCTTTTCTCCGGTGCCATCCTAGATCTCGGGACGAGATCCTCTCGTAGTGGTGAAGTGTTGTGGCGCCCAAGACCGGAGCTTCAGTTGCCTTCCAGGGTTTCCGAGTTTTGTCATGTGATTTGTTTTGTGTTGTGCATTCATCATGTCATCTCTTGCATTGCATCATCTCATCATGGCATCATATCATTAATTTTTGCAACTCTTCTAAATAAATTGTGTGGATTTTTCATCCATTTAAATCGAGGAATTCACATGGTGACTTCTCTTTATAACATACCCTCCGATATTAGGGAGCTATATTAAAATATTCCATTAATTGGAATTCACCATAACACACTTGCAAAATAATTTCGTTCCTTTTTCTGCTTCAAGTTTGGTCTCCAAACCTTGCCATTATTATTCTATCATTTTCCAGAGTTCCACCAAAAATCCTCGGGCCATTTTTGTTAAATTCCTCATATTTTTGTGAGTCCGGGAAAATTATCCCCATGTCCAACTTCTTCCTCTAACCTCTCTTTCTTTTCTTTCTTAATCTTCGTTTCTTTCTTTTCTCTTTTCTTTTTTTTAGTGAGAGAGGAGCTAGGCCCAGCCCACCTAGCCCATCTCTCCCGATCCCCCCTCATCTCCTCCTCTCGTCCTCCCTCCAGGCCGGCCTAGCCTCCCGGCCCAAGGCCCAGGCGGAGCCGCCTCTAACCCTAGCCGCACCTTGCCCGATCCCCCGATCCCCATCTCTCCCTCTCCTCGCCGCCTCTCTTCTCCTCGCCCCGATCGGGACCTCCCCATCGCGCCCGATCCCCCTCGTCCTCCCTCTAGCGCCGCTGCCCTGATCCCCTCGTCACCTCCGCCAACCTCTCCATCCAGGAGCGCCGCGCCCTTCCTCCCCGTCGCCGCTTCCTGCCGCCGGCGCCCCGAGGAGCTGCGCCATGTCCGCCTCCTCCTCTGCACCTTCCCGTCGTCCTGCTCCTTCCCTCGCCGTTCCGACCAGCAGCAGGGACCAGGGGCTCAAGCCCCGCCATGCCGCCGCCGCCGCCCGTGGTCCTCTCCTCCATGGTGCCCCTTGCCGCCCGAGGCCTGCAGCCCCCGCCTCGCGTGCGCCCCACGCCTTGCCTCCCTTGGCGCCCGTAGCCATGCCAGGGCGCCCCTCCGGCCGGCGAGTCCGGGCCGCCCAGCTCGTCCCGCCCCGTTCCCGGATGGATCCGGTGTCCCTGCGGCCTCCCGGCCCTCTGCTTCGCCTTCCCCAACCTCCGTGACCACCACCATCGCCTCCTTGCTGGCATCCCGAGGCCCTTGTGTGTTTGGTGTTGGACCGTCGAGGCTGGCAAGTTCGACTACATGGGCGCCAAGATCACACCAGACCGCCAAGCATCGCCTCTCGGAGTTCTCCCCAAGTACCACGATTGTAGCGGTGTGATTTTGTCAAGTCCGACTTCGACGTGCCGATTGCATTCGTTGTGGATTTCGTCAAGTACCACTTCAACCCATGTTCGACTACACGGTGATGCGCCAAACACACGGATCGTCAAGTTCGTCTACGTGGATGCGACAAGTACCCCTACGAAACCTGAATCGCCAAGTTCCGCTCCGAGCGTGTACCACTACCGTCGCGAGTTCCTCTACCGTCGACCAACATCTACGAGCGTGTACCACTACCGTCGACCCTCGAAGACCCCGTGGACCCCGAACATCCACGGGACATGAACAAGTACTTCCGATGACGAGATGTACCACTACCATCGAACATGAACACTACTTCCTCTACCGTCGCCGTGTACGACTACTTCCACTACATCGCGAGAACGACTACTTCCTCTACTTCCCTCGACGACCCGTGAACGTCTACTTCCCTCTCCGAAACGCTTTCTCCTCCGAACGCACGCTTCGAAGGTATAACCCGTGACGACCGCCGTGTCCGAATTGTTCTTGCGATGCCCCTCTTTTGCCATGCCATCGTTCCGTGGGAACCCGGTAATAGGGAGCACCCCACCATCTTGCATGACTCGCTTCCGTCACGCTTTCCTTTGTACCGATATCTCAATCGAGTTATCGGAACCGATATGTTGCCGTGGCACCATTTTCGGATTCGTTGCCGTGGCACCCCTTTCTTCCACCACGGTGACATAATGCTTCATATCATGCTCATGTTAACGTTTTCATAAAAAATTGCTTAAAAACTTGCACATGTCATCCGCATCATGATAACAACAATTAAAATGTTTGAAATTGTTGTTTGCATTAATTTGCTTAAATGCCATGCTAAAATGATTTATTTCATAACTAAATAACCGTAGCTCCATTTTAAATAAATTATATATGTAAATGGGGTAGAAAAATGCCTAGTTTTACATGGTAGCTTTACTTTGCATGTTTAACAACTCTAAAATATGCTATAGGTCAGATCTGTACCGAATCCATAAGTTGCATATGGGGATTTTCCGGAATTGTTGTTTGTTGTTTCCGGCCTCATTTAAACTTGCCTAGATAGGTAGTTTCATTATGCTTCACCTCTTGCCATGTTTAATAACATTTAATATTGTTGAGTACCTAATCGGGAGAGAACTAAATAAGTGATGTGGTGTTTATCAATATGCAACCCGTTGCATATTGAGCTCCACTAAATTGTAGTATTGTTTGTTGCACTTTGCCATGCCCTGCCTCATTAAACCGGACATGCATCATACTTGATTGTGCATCATGCCATGTTTATGTGATGGTTGTTTACTATGTTGTTTGTTTGTTTCCGGTTTGCTTCTCTCGTTAGCTTCGGTTCCGTTCCGGAGTTGTGAGGATTCATTCGACTTCGTCCGTTTGTCTTCTTCATGGATTCGTTCTTCTTCCTTGCGGGATTTCAGGCAAGATGACCATACCCTCGAAATCACTTCTATCTTTGCTTGCTAGATGCTCGCTCTTCTGCTATGCCTACGCTACGATGCCTACCACTTGCTATATCATGCCTCCCATGTTGCCATGTCAAACCTCTAACCATCCTTTTCCTAGCAAACCGTTGTTTGGCTATGTTACCGCTTTGCTCAGCCCTCTTATAGCGTTGTTAGTTGCGGTGAAGATGAAGTTTGTTCCTTGTTGGAACATGGAGATGTTGTTCCTTGTTGGAACATGTTTACTTGTTGGGATATCACAATATATCTTATTTAATCAATGCATCTATATACTTGGTAAAGGGTGGAAGGCTCGGCCTTATGCAGTGTTTTGTTCCACTCTTGCCGCCCTAGTTTCCGTCATATCGGTATTATGTTCCCGGATTTTTGCGTCCCTAACGCGGTCGGGTGATTTATGGGACCCCTTGACAGTTCGCTTTGAATAAGACTTTTCCAGCAAGGCCCAACATTGGTTTTACCATTTGCCTCACCTATGCCCTTTTCCCTTGGGTTTCGGAGCCCGAGGGTCATCTTTATTTTAGCCCCCCGGCGGTGCTCCTTCGAGTGTTGGTCCGAATCGAGCTACTGCAGGGGCCACTTTGAGGCAACTCGAGGGTTGGTTTTACTCGTAGCTAGTCTCATCCGATGTTGCCTCGAGAACGAGGTACGTCGACTCCTATCGGGATTTGTCGGCACATCGGGCGGCTTTGCTGGACTTGTTTTATTGCTATGAAATGTCTTGTAGCAGGATTCGAGACTGATCGGGTCTTCCGGGAGAAGGAATATCCTTCGTTGATCGCGAGAGCTTATCATGGGCTAAGTTGGGACACCCTGCAGGGTTTGAACTTTCAAAGCCGTGCCAGCGGTTATGTGGCAGATGGGAATTTGTTAATGTCGGTTGTAGAAAACCGAAGTTGATCTTAATTAAAATACACCAACGCGCGTGTAACGTGATGGTCTCTTCTCGGCGGTCCGGAAGTGAACACGGTGTTGGAGTTATGCTTGACGTAAGTAGTTTCAGGATCACTTCTTGATCATAGTTGTTCGACCGTGCTTTTGCCTTCTCTTCTCGCTCTCATTTGCGGATGTAGCCACCATATATGCTAGTCGCTGCTGCAGCTCCACCTCACTACCTTGTCCTGCCTTTAAGCTTAAATAGTCTTGATCTCGCGGTGTGAGATTGCTGAGTCCCGTGACTCACAGATACTTCCAAAACCAGTTTGCAGGTGCCGATGAAATCGTGCAGGTGATGCACCCGAGCTCAAGGAGGAGCTCGATGAAGATCTTGTTCATTGTGTTGTTTCGTTTCAGTTGATCAGTAGTGGATCCCAGTTGGGACGATCGGGGATCTGTGTAGCATTTGGGGTAGTCTTCTTTTATTTTGGTTCCGTAGTCGGACCTTGATTGTATCTGTATGATGTAATGCTTTACTCATGTATTGTGTGAAGTGGCGATTGTAAGCCAACTATGTATCTCTTTTCCCTTATGTATTACATGGGTTGTGTGAATATTACCTCACTTGCGACATTGCTTTCAATGCGGTTATGCCTCTAAGTCGTGCTTCGACACGTGGGAGATATAGCCGCATCGAGGCGTTCAAGTTGGTAATCGAGCCTTCCCGACTTAGGAGCCCCTACTTGATTGTTTGTTTGGCGTTGTTGAGTCTAGAATGGAAAATGTTTTGAGTCTTAGGATTATATATATCGGAGAGTAGGATTCTTTTTACTCCTCAGTTCCTTCGTCGCTCTGGTGAGGTATCCTGACGTAGAGTTTTGACTCTTCTCTCCTTAAATTTCACTAAAAATTTTTTTAGGATCACGTGGGTATCTTGGAATCGTTCCGATGGTTTTGTGACGAGAACATTGTTTTTGGTGCCTCCTGTCATTTAGGGGTTGTGGCAGTGTCCCGGGGAGTTGAGCTCCGAGGTGTTGTCGTCACAATTTTATCGTTGCGATTCTCGAATACCGAGTTTTGCCGACATCGAAATCTCTTTTGTGCAGTTGTTGGTGAGATAACCCTGATAGCCCAGTACTGTGGCGAGTGCGGGAGTATTGCCATGACTTGTATAACGGATGTTTTTCGAAGGTCGAGGTACACGATTTCTGAGGATTTCTTGGTTATGTGTTGACGGATGGATACAGCTGGATCTAGGTACAGGTTTTGTCCGACCGGTACAGGTTTGCAGGCATTATATGGCCTTTGGGTAGAAAGCGTCCAAATAGTGTCACTATCGCGTCATAGCATTCTCTGCCCAAGTTGAATTGAGCCTTGAGCCATTACTTGTGCGATGGCATCCAAATGACAAAGCTCGGTGTGCTCATGGAGAGGGCGCTCAAGACTCCAACATATCATTGAAGGCCTTTGCAGATTCCTCCATCTCATCGTCCGAATCCGAGCATCATCAAAGTCTTGCACCATGTCTTCCATCCGGTACCATGCTCGTCGGTGCGGCGGCGACGGCCCTCCTCAGCTACGGAGCGTTGGGCGGACTCACCATGAAATGTCCACATCGTATAACCGGGCGTAAACCCCACTTCTGCAGTGTTTGATCATTTCAAACTCGACATCTTACGATCATTATCGCTTTTCGAAACAGGGCACCAGGTTGTTTTCATCCATTTGCAAATCGGCTCGATAAACCCTTGGTTTTTGTCATCCATTCAGGGGTCATGTCTTTCGACTAGGGTGACGGTGTACACCCACGCACGATCACTCATCTTGCCTAGCTCTGGACACACAAGAAATACATACATAACTCAGCAAACCATATTCATCGATTAATAAAGTTTCTCGGTTTTATTACGTCCATGCAACCTAGGCGCTAATAGGTAAAGATAGGTCCTAATCCCACCCGGTATGTAGATTGGGTTCGTTTTCCCATGCTCTGCTCGGATCCGACACAAAATTTCGGCAGCACCTCCCTGCTGTTCTCCTGATACACGTCTCGGCAATAAGCAGAGAGGATGTGTACTCGGAGAACAACAGAGAGGCAGCGACGAAATTTTGCATCGATCCGGGCGAGCATATGGGAAAACGAACCCAATCTACACATACTGGCTGTCCATGGATAACGTTGGACAATTCGAAGATTACGGTTATAAATATGCAAATGAATGCATATTTATAGATGTAACCCTTTCAAACGGGAGACGCATAGTGGTCACGCATATCGATGATTGAATACACCTATAGCTAGAAAGTTTCATCGGCACGAAGACCGGAGCAGCAAATGAAGGGGAGAGGAGGAGATGTCATTTGTGCTCACCCACGAGCGCAGGGGAGGAGCTCGTCGAGCATGCGGGAGGTTGTTGAACACCAGACCCTCACAGCGATGAAACAACTGCACATTTAAATCCACCGATCAACATAAATATATATGATGTTTTTCATAACAAAATTGGAAAATATATGACCTAACTCATAATTCACAAATATATGACCCAAAAACCACCCCGTGAAACACCAGCCAAACACCTAGGTAGTTTTGGTAAAATTGAGAAAACCATAGTTTTGGTAGTTTTTTCCCTGTGCAACCCGTACATGCTAAGGCACACACTGTTCCTATACATTTGCTAGTTTTGCATATTTGTGTGCTTGATTAATATCCAAACTAAATTTTGTTCGACAGTCATTGCCCAGTCTCAGATGCTCATGTTTCCGTGTGTTGTTTCTTTGAGAGGATACCGTTCTTCAAATATGGAAGGGTCTAACAATGAATTAGTTCTTCTTGATGTGCAACCTAACCTATTTCCCAAATTCATATATAACCATCTGGCAGGTTTGGGATGTACGAGCCCCATCCCTTGCCAAAGTTTTGATTTTACTTGCATTTAATTATGCATATCTTAGATGGTAAAATCATTTGATTTTTTACATGTCTTACATAAGGCTATCGGATAATCTTGCTGTAGCCACAAATATATTTAAGCTGTGGTTTAATTATTTACCTTTGGTGAGAAAGAAAACACATAAGCTTATAGACTTCATGTAGCATCAATTTGGTCCATTGTTTGCATTTTTTTTCGAACCATGCAGGAGAACGCATGTCATATATTAAGACGAAACCAAGTACAAGGGTAGTACAAGCGGTGATGACCGTCAAGAGGCAAAATAGGGAGAGGAGCCTATGTGCTTTGCCCAAGAGACAAAACAGGGAGTAGGGAGCCTAATTGCTTTGCTCCAGCCTGAACCCATAAATGACATTCAGATTTATTAAATCAACAAGCTTTAGAAGTGGAAGATGGGCATTGTGAAAGACTATATTGTTCGCTCTTTCTAGACGGACCAAAAGACCAAGGCGACTACAGAGTTAAACCCTTTTTTCCTTGATGTTCCGAAGTGTTGAAACAGCAGCAGTCCACCATTATCCAATCAAAAAAATTGATGTGAACAATTTTTTTCACACCATTTTTGCCTTTTTTGGCACCCACCGTTGCATCTTCTTGATGAATAATACATAATGGAAGGAGTATATTTTCTAGATGGCAAATATTAATTTCGAATGGAGGAGTATATTTCGAATGGAACAAACTGACAGATGGAGGGGCGGGCGCCGTGGGGAGGGTCAGGGAAGGCGGCGCCGTGGCATGGCTCGATGGAGGGCGGGGCATGGGCACGCCATGGGGCCGGGAGGGCCAGTGGTCGGGGGAGGCGGGGAGGTCCGGCTCGGTGGAGGGACGGGCGGTGGTGGGAGGGGGCGGTGGTGGGAGGCGGGGGGCGGGGGGAGGGCGGGAGGCGGTGGCGGGGGAGGCGGGGAGGCGAGCTGGGGAGGGGAGGCGGGGGGGCGGGGAGGGGCGGGGAGGGCGGGGAGGGGGGGGGAGGGGGCGGGGGAGGGCTGCGGGAGGGGCGGGCGGGCGGTGGCGGGTCGTCGGGCGGGAGGGGCGGGGAGGGGCGGGGAGGGCTGCGGTGGCGGGGAGGGGCGGGAGGGCTGCGTGGCGGGAGGGGCGGGCGGGGGTGTGAGGTCGTCAGGGCGTCTGCGGTCTGTTGGGGCCGGGCTGGTGGGTGGGTGAGGTTGGGAGAGAGAGGGGGGTGGGGCCGGGCTGGAAGAGAGAGAGGGGGAGGGGCAGGCTAGGAGAGAGGGTCGACCTCTTTGCCATCTGCCACCCACCGGTGATGGCAAGATATGGGCCTTTGCCATCCATTGGCAGATGGCAAAGAGGTGGGGCTCTTGGTCGTTATAGCGCCGTTACCCATTGGGCTCCACCCACTTCTTTGCCATCTGCCAGCAGATGGAAAGATTCTTTGCCATCTGTTGGCGAGATGGCAAAGAGGTGGGTTGACAGCCCGTTGCAGCGGACCCTACCACCTCTTTGCCATCTGTTGCGCAGATGGCAAAGATTATTTGCCATCCACTAGCGGATGGCAAAGAATTGGCTGATGGCAACCATGTTCTTTGCCATCTGTCGGTTCTTGCCATCTGTTTTGATTATATAAGCATGGCAGGCGTTCTTTGCCATCGGTGGCGAGATGGCAAAGAGCTGGCTGATGGCAAATTCCCTTAGTCTTGTAAAGTCCGGACCCCAACATAGGTCTCTATTACTTTGTCTCTCGGGCATGCACACATCTCTTACCTCACTCTGTAGGTCTCCCGCTATCTCTCTTACCCAAGCACACGCACTATGTAGAGTGTATATTTCCCATACATACAACGTCGCCCCCAAACGTCTATCTCCCTTGTTATGTGGTTCTCGCACACTCACCTCACACACCACCCCCATTGCAAACAAGCACACTTTGTCTCCTTGTGCACCACTCTCCTCTTTCTATCTCTCCCGCATGCGGACGCGCCCCAGCTCCTTCCCTATATACATATATGTCGTGACTCTTTGCATAGCTCCCTAATGTATAATCGTTCTCGATTTCGCACATTGTTCTCTACACCATCTATTCTAGATCTCTCATGAAGTCCCTATCACACACACGATGACTCGCTTCCCTTGCATCTCCGTTCATAGGCCAATTTCGGACAACATCAACATTGTCTCCCTATCTATACGCCATTTATGGACACAAACGACCCCTCTTGCCCCCTCTATTCCTCTCTCTCTCTCTCCGTCGCTAGCTCTCTCTTTCTCTCACTCTCACAACCCTCTCCCACACACACACTCGATGTCTCTTCCAAATAGTCTGCTCCCCCCGCCCGCACCCATGCTATCTCGCTACTACACATGTCACACCATTCCCCCATCCCTTATACTAGGTTTACATCATCAATTGGTCTCTCTACTCCACATACACTCTCTCCCTCTCACAAACAAACGCGTGGACAAACACACACAGACACGCACAAACACCCATTTACCTGGATCCTCATCTCTCCTCATGTCCGTATGTGTATCTCACACACTCACTCTCTAATTATGTATATGTGTCTCCACGTTACACAACACAAAGCCCCATGTACATGTCTCTCTCCATCCTCCCCACACATAGACACAAAGAATCCGTTATCATTGCCTCAGTCTCTAACATATCACACACGCACACTCTCTCTCTCTCTCTCTCTCTCTCTCTCTCTCTCTCTCTCTCTCGCTAACACGCTTAACAAGGGTTTCCCCGTGAATAACTTACCGTCTATTCATGAATAGTCGTGGCAGTCGGCGAACACGAGGCGTGAAAAGAATAAATCTACGTGCTTAGACCACCTAGTATGACTACTAGGACTAGAGCAAGCCAAAAGCGCCCGCCACACCCCCTCCTTGTCGGCGATGGGAAAATCTTCGTTTTACACAGTCGAGAAGTCATTGTGCTAAGGCCCCACATGCCGAGGCGTTGAATAGAATGTAGATGCTAGTTTACGGAAGCAAGTATCGATAATACGTTTGTATCTCCATACTTTTATTTCTTTTTTTTTACAAAAAAGCGAGCTGGTGATGATGGTACGTGTGCCATCTTGCAATATAGACCGTGCGATCTATATCTGACGGATGGAAATTAAACTAAAAGATACCCGCACCCCTCTCCACATTTGCAAACAAGGCCTTCCCTCATTCATCCTTATCTCCAACAAACCTCATTGTTGAGAAATTAAGAAACGAAGCCTCTGGAACAAACTGGCCTCGTGGCCGCTGCCGGCATCGTCAATCCCCATGCCTCCGCTCAGTCCGACCACGAACCACCACCACACCCCACTCCTCTTCACCTTATCTCATATTTCTCGAGATATCATTAGTTTTTACACATGGGATTACTCCCGCAAGGGTCAATCACAACAAGTGTTTTATAAAAAAATGCATCTTGATGTTCCATGCAATGCACGGATCTTGCTAGTACTCCTACACAAGACTAAGTTGGTGATGCTGGTGTGTCTGCCATCCATCATTTCTGACCATTAGATCTACATATAACGATTGTGAGGTAAGTTGTTGCCTTTTCTCACCAACATCCCACTTGTCTACCAATTTGCAGAAAAACCCATAATTAGTATCTTAAAACCAACCACATCCCTCCCTGACCTCACCAAAACAGCCCAAGGAATATATTCTAATTGAAACATAATATATCTCTAGTGACATATGTATATCAAAATTAGAGTGTTTTGTACCAAGTTTGTGAATAAGTATTATTCTAATTATGATTCGTTGCAACGGACATGAACATTGCTAGTATTTCCAACCATGCATTTCTTTTCCTAGTATTCCATAGTTTTGAGTTTTCCATCAAGATATTAGTCACTCATGGTTGATACTTACTTTCAATCATGTACACATATGCACTATGTAACTAGCCTTTCTTATTGGCTTCCAAAGCTTAACTTCCACTCCTACTTACAATATGTAGAGTATTTAACAAAAAAACTATCACTTTCAACCAGCCCTAGGAAGAATCTATTGTACAAAAAATAGCAAAACATATCCAAAATTTCTTAATCCACTTGAAAACTACCTAGTACTCCTACCGATTAGGTTCGCTAAACCCATTTATGACGAGTTGGCCCACATGTCCGTCTTTGACGAGGCAACTTAAACCAACACATTTTGTTTGACCGTTGACACGAGGACCCACATCGACCTTCTATCATGTTATTCCCCTCAAATCATTATTTTTCCTGAACATTACTTCAAACAGATCTTGATCGTGTTCTTGGTGGTGTCGGTGATGAGCGAGTTGGCGGCCGCTCATGCCGACGGGTCGGACGCCTTGGCCTCCTCCGCAGGTTGGCGAGGCTGGACCGAAGCGTGACTAACGAGCGAGCAAGCCGCTGCTGGCCTTCGCCGAGCGGATGGATGGCCTTAGTGCGGTAGCGGCGAGCAAACCGCCGTGCCAATCTAGCTAGCAACCCTTGCGGACAAGCGGCTGGGCAGACTATCTTGGCTAGCTAAGCGGACATGATGCGCCGGACGGAGCTGGCATCCGGGCTGCCGCAACATGGGCTCCGCATTGCCGGCGGTTTTGACCTCATATACCGGCGGGCGGTAGCTGCGCCCCATGGCCGAGGATGACTAGGTGGACAGGCCGGAGGTAGGAGGTCACTCGAGGATTTTTGTTGGTAAGAGCATGTACAATGGTTGATAAGGTAGTCTTATCTTAAGTCTGCCACGTATGCAAGTGGTAGTAGTTTCTTGGCATTTTAGTAGTTTCTTGCATTATTAGAGCAAGTACAATAGAGCTGAGTCAGCGGGCTATAAGAAATAAACTACTCCCTCCGTCTAAGTTTGTAAGTCATCTTACGAAAACCAAATAATCCCAAAACACTTAGGCGCGGTGCATTAACTTCTACCTCGTTTCTTGTTTCTTGACATATCAACCAATAAGAGATGTGGGTGTGCATGCTTTTAATGACTTGAAACTACCAAACACGACATGCAGTGGTTAATTCATTGCATGCAATGCTATTAGTTGGCAAATAGACATTAAGTTCTCTAGTTTTCCCCTCCTCCTTGGTCACGGTGCACAATCTAAGATGACTTATTCACCTAGACGGAGGGAGTACTACATGTTGGCTATAAGATGGGTTGTAGATGACATGGCACTGGCTTATAGCCAGCAGCTGGCTATACTATTAACCATGCTCTTAGGGGTTTCTTGTAAGGAACAATGTACGTACTACTAGCGACAAAAGGCGATTCTAGGTTGCGTTGTACTCCAACGAGTACTACTAGTGGTCGCGGGAGTGTATACCTCGTTTTGTGGGTTCGATCCCAGCCGAACGCACATCGGCCTTTTTTTAAAATAGTACTACTACACTTTGCTGCGAGCAATATTTTACATGGGTATTTTGAGTTTTGAAGTCAAATGGACGTGTGGCCCACAATCTGGGTGCACTGGACAGCCTAGCCACGTGAATGGGTTTTCCTTCCCAGGATCCTGTGGCTCGCATGCTCGCCCTAGCCGCACCTCGCTTGCAGCTTCCAGCTAGTAGCATATTTAAACTAGCGCCTCCCAATTAAGCCTGAGGAGCCGGAAAAGCCTGGCGGGGCATTGGGAAGCTGCAATATGGCTCAGACGTAAAGTGCTCTACTACTACTCTGTAGCTTTTGGTGTCGCATGGACTTCACTCCATTATCGACTCTACTATAAAAGAAATTCCTCTTGAGCGTGTTTTTTTTTGAAGCGGAGGAAAAGCTTTGCTTCATCTCATTCATAAAGAAGGAACTACTAACAAAGTTCGACGAGATCCATTACACCTCCACAAATGGGCGAAAAGCCTAGTCTCATTGTATCAAATAACTCAAATGTTACGCCCTGCGATGTCACCGATAAATAGGCTGCTAGTGTGTGCATGAGAGGAGCTGCTGAGTAGGCCAGCTACGTGAGAGGAGCGAATGAATAGAGCACCGAGAGTACCCACTAGGCCACTATGCAGGTGTACTTCCCCTGCATTGATAGTACAGCGATGGTTCTAGAGAACAGTAGTACCCTCCACTTCCAATTGTAGCTCCTTGGCCCTGAGATTCAAGAGTTCAAAACTGATGCGCTATACTAGACTAGACTAGAAGTACAGTACATCGCACTACTAGTTGAGAAAAGTAGTACTAATCTTTCTGATGCAATCGTACTCCTCCAAATCACATAATGTCTGACGTTTTTGACACTAGTTGGCGTGTACAAAAAATGGCAAAAACATACCCAAAATTTCTTAATCCATGCCAAAAACTACTACCTAGTGCCAAAAATTTCTTACTAGTGCTATTATTTACAGTCTAATGCAATCACATAACGTTCCATAATGCTAGTACTAGTACTCCCTCATTTCCGGTTTATAAGGCTCAATTCAAAATTCTCACGAACCAAGGTAGATGGTGAGTGGTGGAATACTTTTTGTAGTTTGCAAAAGCACCCAATTAATGCTCTTGTTTTCCTCAAAAAAGTATGTTTACCAATGCATTAATTGCAATGCATGCATGCAAAAATTACATGCATTGGTCAATTTTCTCTTTGTACTTGCATGCAAATATTTAATGCACCTTGGAATCTGAACATGTGATGGAAAACAACCAAATTCAGCCTTATAAAATGGAAAAAATAAAATTTTGAGATAAGCCCTATAAACCAGAAAGGAGGGAGTAGTAAATAATAGCCTCACCCCTTCGCTGAGGAATGATCTACAGTTGGAAGGGACGAGGCCCTGCGGTTACTACGCTCTTATCTCCTCCTAGCAAGTTCCCCTCCCCCCAAAGAGAAGGCAGTTCATTGCTGCTCCCATGGATTCGCCAGGCGGTTCTCCTCCTTGTCGGGGCTGGGAGACCTTGGACGACGATTCTCTGGGAGAAATCGCTCGCCGGTCCGACGTCCTCACTGCCGCAAGACTCGGTGCATCCTGCACCAACTTTTTCAAGACGCTGCTTAAACATGCTTGGGAAAAGGCCATGCTTGTTGGTCTTCCATGGGTTCTCGAGGAGAAGATTCTTCTATGGGACAATTATTCAAACAGTCCACCGCTCCCTGGCCATGGTTGCATGTTGACTCCGCTAGAGTTGATGACGCTGAGAGGTAGTCGGATTTTGTCTGATGAGCAGGTCAGTAATGGAGTTTGATCATGTAGTACTTAGTTATTCCATTTCCATCCCGTAATTTCTCCGCTGCCCACCGTCTTATATAGGTGCAGGTCGGTGCCAGCGAAGATTGGCTTGCATACCTCCGGCGGATACCACCATGATTTTGCACAACATCCACAACGGTCGGCCGTTCCAATAGACCCTTCTCCACCATTGGGATCGGCCTTACGGGTGGCTGGGCAAGAATCGTATGATGATGCCTACATGAGATTGAAGAAGATAGCAATTGCGGACCCGCCGACAAAGTGATGCGGCTCGACGATTACTATCTCATCGCGATGTTCGACATAAGGATTGCCATCAATGCGGGAGGCGATGTGGCGGAGGTGGCGCGAGTTGGCGTGCAGATTTCTACCCCTACACGTACGAAGACGCCGTGCGCCATCTAGGCCGCTGTCAGTGTCAAAACCAGCGGATCTCGGGTTGGGGGTCCCGGACTGTGTGTCTAGGCGGATGGTAACATGAGACAAGGGACACGATGTTTTTACCCAGGTTCGGGCCCTCTCGATGGAGGTAAAACCCTAATGTTGCTTGATTAATATTGATGATATGGGTACTACAAGAGTTGATCTACCACGAGATTAGAGAGGCTAAAGCCTAGAAGCTAGCCTATGGTATGATTGTTGTTGGTCCTACGGACTAAACCCTCCGGTTTATATAGGCACCGGAGGGGGCTAGGGTTACACAGAGTCGGTTACAAGGAAGGAGATCTACATATCCGTATTGCCAAGCGTGCCTTCCACGCCAAGGAGAGTCCCATCCGGACACGGGACGAAGTCTTCAATCTTGTATCGTCATAGTCCAACAGTCCGGCCAAAGGTTATAGTCCAGCTGTCCGGATACCCCCTAATCCAGGACTCCCTCAGTAGCCCCTGAACCAGGCTTCAATGACGATGAGTCCGGCGCGCAGATTGTCTTCGTCATTGCAAGGCGGGTTCCTCCTCCGAATACTTCATAGAAGATTTTGAACACGAGGATCGTGTCCTGCTCTGCAAAATAAGTTCCACATACCACCGTAGAGAGAATAACATTTTCACAAAATATAATCTGCTGACGCATTCCGTAGCGTGACATCACACCCCAACCAAGCTTTTATTCGAATCGTTTTTTACACCCCACCTCAGCGCGTTTCGCGAGGCGATTTCCTTGGCACGTCTTGTCGAAGCAGAGATCGTGTCCCCTTTATTTACGGGATTCTCATCAACGCGGATGAGGGTAACCCAATCGTGCCCGTTAGTATGTCCCCTCGATCATAGGTAAGTCCCAAACGGTCACAAGGAGGGCTCTCGGTATTCAACCTCTTTATAAAGTGACCAAGGCCTTACTCTTTTCTTTCAATCTCAATCGAATCCGCCTCCCGCCTCGAGTTCCAACACCCGAAGCTTCAGATTCAGGCGCTTCGGACCTTCGATTATGTCCGGATCCAACCTTCAAGGTCGATGGATGCCTTCCTCCGTCACAGAGGAAGACATAATAAAGCTAAGGGAGGCCAGGTACTTGACCGGCGAAATCCCTCATAGGCTTCCTGCTCCAGGGCAGGTTATTCCCACTCCTAAGCCCGAGGAGAGTGTCGTGTTCGTATCTCACTTCCTCCGAGGGCTAGGCTTCACACCGGATCCCTTCATGAGAGGGCTCATGTTCTATTATGGGCTGGACTTCCACGACTTAGCTCCGGAGTCTATCCTCCACATCTCATCATTTATCGTCGTGTGCGAAGCCTTCCTCCTCATTACCCCTCACTTTGGACGGTGGCTCAAGACCTTCAAAGTGGAGCCGAAGATGATCGAGGGGTAGCACGCAGAGTGCGGAGGCGCTGTAATAAGCAAAAATGCTAACGCCCCATGGCCCGAGGGCTCTTTCCAGGAGAAGCCCAACCTATGGCAACTAGAGTGGTTTTATATCATGGCTCCCAGGGGTACCAAGTGGGTGGCTCCATGTCGGTGGGAAACGACACCAATGGGATCACAAAAATCCCTACTACGGATAGCGGGGTGCGGGGTTGAGAGAAGAGCAGATCAAACAGATAGCACGCGGTTCGTTTATCCAGGTTCGGGCCGCGAGGATGCGTAAAACCCTACTCCTGCTTTGGTGGATGTATATTTGTGTTATCGAACTAGCTATGGGGCGTGGGGACCTCCAAAAGGCCGAATCCCTCACCTGGTCCCCTCGGGCCACCTTTTATAGGGAAACGGGGTTGCCACAGTGGCACACAGGAGGTGGAAAGGGCACAGTGTTGTGAGGTTATCCCTCGCATTACATGACAAGGCGCATTTAATGCGTCTGCGTAGGTGTCCTCTTGCTTTATCGGGGACGGGGGAAAAGTCTGTCCCGTCCGTCGCCGCTCCTTCTTGTGTTGACACGGGTCCTGGCCAGCGGTGCGTGCGATGCCATGTAGGCAGGCAGGCAGCTGTGGTGGCGCGGTGGTGGGGTCTTCACGAAGATCTGCATGCCGCCATGCAGGCGCCCGCCCAGTTGGTTGGGTCGGCGGCTGCATGTGAGAGGCGGCGGAGACTTGGACGGCGCAGCTGGCAGTGGCCCTGTAGATGTCCTCAGCAAGGGCCTTGCCAGGGCCCCGGCAAGGGTCTTGCCGTGGTGCCTGCAGTCGTCCCCGGCAAGGCACTTGCCGGGGGTCTCGTGGTTTTCCTTGGCTGGGATCTCGCCAAGGGTCGTCGTCTTCTAGTGCTCATCTGATCTTGAATGTTTCTTCACAAAGATCTGCATGCCACCACAGAGGTGTCTCCCGAGCCCTTGCCCCAACGTAGTAGACCATGGTGGGGGCTGTGGACTCAAGGGTGACTCGCTCCATAGGCGTGGGGCGAGCTGCCGCGGCAAGGGTCTTGCCGGGGCTGCTAAGGCTGACCCCGGGAAGGATCTTGCCGGGGTGGAGTCCGCTTCGTCCCTTTGCTCTTTGTGGTCTTGGTCTTGGGGTTGTTCCAGCTACCTTGGGCTTCGGTCTTACCCTGGCTCACCTCCCTTGCCCTGCTTGGTGTGGTCGCGGGCATGGCTCTGACTGCCCGTGCATAGTCATAGGGGTACAAAAAGTGTACCCCTCTTTTTGTACACCAACAGGAGCCCCCGGGCCTGGGCCACACATAAGCGCAACGCGTTGTTGGGCTAGGCCCAGAAAGGTGCACGGGCAGGCGGGGCTGTTTTCACCGCGGTAAGATTTTTCGCACGCTGCGCTTCCGACGACCCGCGCGCGGCGTGGAGGGGTGTGCGTGACGTGGGCGACATGCGTGAGGTTGGTTTCCGCATGCATGCGTCACGTCGTAGTAAAGAGGCGGCTCGCGCCTTCCCCATAAACGGAGGGAGGCATGGAGGCCCGGCCCATTTACTGAATGGGGCCGAGGCGCCGTCCCCAAGGCGTCCACTACCCACGATCACGGGGTGGGGAGAGGTCGCCTCACACGTCCCCTTAGTTCTTCACGTCTGCCACGCGTCTCCCATGCGCTTGGGGTGGTAAACGATGGAGGCGGGAAACCGGGCCGTCGCTGGTTGTGGCAGCGGGTCGGCCCTGGTTCCCTGCGCCTCCCGTGTCTTGATTGGCCGAGCGGGGCGGCCGAGCCCCAACCCCGTTCCTTTATAAAGAGCGGGAATGGGGATGGAATCCCGCATTCTTCCATCTTCTTCTTCCTTCTGCTTCTGCTCCTTTCTTCCATTCGTCATGGAGAAAGGAAATCCCGGTTCTTCCATGGTGGCGGCGAGGGTCGCCGCTCTACAACGCGTCCCTCCTCCTCCTGCGGCCGTGGTGGCAGAGCCGCGAGAGGAAGGGGAGGCGGGCCGTGGGGCGAGGCAGGGCAGAGGCCTGGCCTCGGGGAAGAGGAGGACGGGGCGGCGCGCTGGCCTTGCCCCCACCAGCAGCCCCTCCTCCGATGGAGGGCCATGTTGGGGACGACCCCTGCGAGTTCTTCGTCAGGCTGCGCCGCCTGCCGCGCCGTCGCATTCGCCTCCCGACTCCATTCACGCGGGAGATGGAGCTGGATCCGCCGCAGTCATTGCGGCTGCACATGAGGGACTGCGGGATCAGTGGCACGCAGGTCCGCGTCGACTTCCCTGCCCCTCACGTGATTTATCTCCGTCGGGGATGGAAAACATTTGCTCGTATCCACAGCTTGATGGATGGGCTCACTCTCCACTTTAAGATGATGGAGGGTGGCCTTCTCTCCGTCAAGGTCTTCGGGCACTTCGGGACTCGCGCAAGGTGCTGCGTGGAGAGCTCTTCTGATGACGAAGATTCCTCCTCGAGCGAGAGTGACAAGGAGGACAGCGACAGCGACGACGAGGGTTGTAGGAGGCAGGATGACGGGTCTGACTAGGCGTCGGGCGCCGCTCCGAGCGGCACCGGCGACCCCATCATCCGTGTTGCCGGCTCCTTGAACTTCTCGGGGTCGTCTCCTTTGGCGGCTGGCGTTGGAGGCTGCGGAAGAGGAAGAGGGCAGGCGGCCAGGCCATCAAGTCGGAGTACGTGGGCACCGACACCTTCGACGCGTGCTGACATCCTGCCGCCTCGTCTTCGAGCTCTGCTTTCGGTGCCGCCATCACCATCCATCCCTTGGGCGGCCACCAAGATGTTCTCTTGGTGTCTTCTGCCACTCGTAGCTCTCCTAGGCGCCCCTTTTGCCCTTCTCGCCTCCTTGACCTGCCTCCTGAGGAGAGGGACAAGAAAGGGATTACGGGCATCTTACCTCTTTTTAGTTTGTAAGCCTTCAGGCCTTTGTTGAATTTAAAACTTGTAATCCCCTTGTTCATGTTTTTCATTCCCTACGGACTGTACTTGAGCGGGATGTTTTTAATGAAAAAGGGATGTTTGCCGGGTTATTTGTTTGCGGGTGGAACCCATGACAAGGAATAAATCCTTGATATCTCTAAGATAAACATTTTCTCGCCCGGCAACAGGCCTTGCCGCCCCCCCACTTCGCTCAACCTTTTCTGACGCCTTTGGCGGAGGCAGGGATGAAGTGGGTTTAGGCTCCTTGTTTCACCCTTTCGTTGCCGCGACTACGACCGAACTCGGTCCCAGGAATGAGCCCTAGGGCCTAGAGTTAGGGGAGCACGGTAGCCTAAGGATAAAACGAGGTTTCACATACCTCAGTCCATAAGGGAATGCATGATAAGGGATGGAAAACTTATCTGAATCTACAGCCCCCAGCAACCTCAGTTTGCCGTGGGTGAATCTTTGCTCTTGTAGTCCCCGGTAACACTGGCTTGTCGGGGACCGGATGCTGGTCTGCCCCTTTTCTTCCCAAGCGGCTCAGCAAGGATATTAGTGTGTCCTGCAAACCAAAGAAGACAAAGAGGGACAAAGAGACGCACACTCGACCTCTAAGCTAGGGGTTAGCCGCTGGTAAGCACTATCAACCCTAACCAAGGACGAGACTCGATCTAGCATGCATGCTATAACTTAGGGCGCCAGCGCTTCATTTATTTATGCTCAGGGTCTGCGACTGGCTTTGTACAAAGGGTTACATGCCTTGCCGACAAGGCTTGTACAAAAGGTGGTTTGCCGGGGGGCCCGGCAAACCACGCCTTATGGGTCAAACTTGCGAAGATGCTCAATGTTCCAGGAATTGCTCACTGGTATGACATCTTTGGTCTCCAGGCGGACTGCGCCGGGCCTGGTGACTCGTATTACCCGATAAGGGCCTTCCCACTTTGGCGTCAACTTGTTGGTATTCTTGTCCGATTGAACGCGTCGAAGAACAAGGTCTCCTTCCACAAAGCTCCGGGCATGGACCTTGCGGCTATGGTAGCGGCGCGAGGCTTGCTGGTAGCGTGCTGCTCTCACAGCCGCCCGAAGACGATCTTCCTCAAGGAGCGTTGCGTTATCTTGCCGCAGTCGCTCTTGCTCAAGCTCATCATAAGCGAGCACTCGAGGTGACCCGTATATGAGTTATGTGGGGAGAACTGCTTCTGCCCTGTATACCAGGGAAAGGGTGTCTAGCCAGTGTATCGATTTGGTGTCATTCTGATTGACCAAAGAACCGTCGTCAACTCATCAATCCAGCGCCTTCTACTCTTGTGCAGCCTGTCAAAAGTCTTTTTCCTCAGGCCTCGCAGCACTTCAGCGTTTGCCCTCTCAGCTTGACCATTGCTTCGTGGGTGAGCAACGGAAGCGAAATAGACTTTGCTACCGAGGTCTTGGATGTATTGCATGAAGGTGCGGCTTGTGAACTGCGTGCCGTTGTCGGTGATGACCCTGTTGGGTACACCAAAACGGCATACTAGCCCCTTGAGGAACTTGACGGCTGACTGGGCTGTAACTTTCCTCACTGCTTCCACCTCTGGCCACTTTGTGAACTTGTCCATTGCGATGTACAAGTACTCAAAGCCCCCGACAGTGTGGGGGAAGGGGCCCAGTATGTCGAGCCCCCAGACCGAAAAGGGCCAAGAGAGAGGAATGGTTTGAAGGGCTTGAGCTGGCTGATGAAGCTTCTTTGAATGGAAATGACATGCTTCACACTTGGTGACTAGCGTCGGTGCATCCTGGAGGGCAGTGGGCCAGAAGAAGCCCTACCAAATGCCTTGCCGGCAAGGGCTCTCGACCCTATGTGGGATCCACATATGCCTCCATGTATCTCCGCCAACAGCCCCAGTCCTTCCTCTTGAGGGATACACTTCAATTTCACACCGTTCGTCCTTTTCCTGTACAGGACGTCATCGACAAACTGATACATAGCAGACCGGTGGGCTACTTTTTCCGCTTCTTCCTGCTCCTCAGGAAGTTCCCCTGTTTGGAGGAATCATACGGTAGACTGCGCCCATGCCGGAGCCTGAGGCTCGACGGTAAGGAACAAAGGCATTTCTTCCATCATAAGGGTGGCCGTCTCTATGGCAAGAGCTCGACGCTCTACCGGAGCTGATCGCCCTACGACGGGCTCAGCGTCTCCGGCAACATCTTCGCTGGCGGCTCCGGGGAGCTCAGCGGGAAAGTACTTGCCGGGCCCTGATTTCCTTCTCTTGCTCTCCTCTGCTGATGGATCAACGGATGGCTGAGTTAGCTGAAGCACAAAGGTACCTGGTTCCACAGGCAGCTTGAGGGCAGCACGCTTTTACAGGTAATCGGCGATGTCGTTCTCCACTCGGGGCACGTGTTCTGCCTGTATACCGTCAAAGCGCTCTTCCAGCTTTCTCACTTCATCTACGTATGCCTTCATCAACGGGCTCTGGTAGTCTTTGTTGACTTGCTTGACGACAAGTTGCGAGTCGCCCCTGACGATGAGTTTCTTGATTATGAGGTCTGCCGAGATCCTGAGACCAGCAAGCAGCCCTTCGTACTCGGCAGTATTGTTTGTCGACGCCTCCCTGGGGAAGTGCATTTGGACCATGTACTTGAGGTGCTCTCCAGTGGGCGCGACAAGCGATCTAGCCCAACCCAGTGACTTTGTAAGGAAAAGCTCCATCAAAGTACATGACCCTGTTGGAACTTGCCTCCTTGCCGGGGAGGACAGTCTCCTGAGCTTCTTAATCAGGCGTCGCGGTCCATTCTACAACGAACTCCGCAAGGACTCGACTTTGGATCGTCGAGGTACTCTCAAATTTGAGGCCAAAGCTGGACAGCTTCAGTGCCCACTCTACAATCCTTCGATCGCGTCAGGTTGTGCAATATCCGTTGTAGAGGAAGCAAGTGGCGACAAAGATTTAAATGCGCTTTGAAAGTAGTGACGCAGCTTCCTCGAGGCCATAAGAAGGCCGAAGAGCAGTTTCTGCACACCGGAGTACCTTGATCTAGCCCCCTGTAGGAGGGAGCTAACAAAGTAGACCAAGTGCTGCATCATTTTCCTCCTTGGCAGCACTCCAACTGGCTGCGTCGTCTCTACACCGATGGAATCAGGCTCTGTTTCTGCTATTACCTCATCATCGACTTCTCTCTGCGCCACTAGTGCGGCGCTGACCACCTGGTTCGTTGCCGCCAAGTACAGCCGCAACGGTTCCTGTGGTTTAGGCGCAACTAGTACTGGCGTAGAGGAGAGATACCTCTTCAAATCTTGTAATGCCGCTTGACCGGTATCCCTCCATTGGGCCGCCCTTTTCAAAATCTTGAAAAGGGGGGCGGCGCTCGGCAGACTTGGAGATGAACCTGCTCATGGCGGCAGCGCAACCAGCAAGCCGGCGCACATCCTTGACCCGGCAGGCGCCTCAATCTGCTCTATAGCCTTGATCTTGTCGGATTGGCCTCTATCCCACGCTGCGACACAAAGAACCCGAGAAGCTTGCCGGACGGGATGCCAAAGACGTCTTCTCAGGGTTCAACTTGAGGTTCATCTTGCGTAGGTTCGCAAATGTCTCTTGTAAATCCGGTATGAGGGTCGCCCTATTCTTGGTTCTGACCACTATATCATCCATATAAGCTTCCATATTTCTATGGAGCTGGGGTTCAAAACCAATATGGACTGCCCTTGCAAATGTTGAGCCAGCACTCTTCAACATGAAAGGCATCCGCATGAAACAATACGTACCACATGGGGTGATGAACGCTGTCTTCTCTTTGTCTTCTCTCGTCATGAAGATCTGGTGGTAGCCGGAGTAGGCGTCGAGGAATGACAACAAGTCACACCCAGCCGTGGAGTCAACAATCTGGTCGATCTTGGCAAATGGGAAAGGGTCCTTGGGACAAGCCTTATTGATATCGTGTAATCAATACACAGCCTCCACTTCCATTAAGCCTTGCGCTACCTGCTGGATTGGCCAACCACGTTGGATGGAGCAATCCTCTTACCAAACCCGCTGCTTCCATTTTTCAGATCTCCTCTGTAATGAACTCTTGCCGTTCCAAAGCTTGCTTTCTGACTTTCTGCTTGACGGGCCGTGCATGAGGACAGACAACAAGGTGGTGCTCAAGCACCTCCCTGGGAATGCCGGGGATGTCGGATGCTTGCCATGCAAATACATCAACAATCGCCCGCAGGAAGGTGATGAGCGTGTCTTCCTATTTGTCGTCAAGGGCGGAGCTTATGGTGAAAGCTACTCCCATGGCGTCCTCCTTGGCGGATACCTTCTTGGTCTCGTGGCGTAACCTAGTTTCTTGTTCCTGCCGGTGGAGCTCTCAGCACGTCCTCGGCAGAGCACTACACTCGAAGAGTGCGCTTGCGGAGTGGGTGTCAAGTCTCACGGTCTTCTTCTTCTTCCCTCCGGGGCTCCGATGGCGAGGAGCAGCTGCCTTGGCGGCGGCTGACTCTGCAACTGCTTCTTGGTAGAGTTGGTCAACGCAAATCAGCGCATCTTTCTTGTCGGAGGGGACGGTGATGATCTTTACAGGCCCTGGCATCTTTTCAAGGTGTTGTAGGCGTAGTGTGACGCTGCCATGAACTTGGCCAGCGCTGGGCATCCAAGGATCCCGTTGTAGGGCAAGGGGATCTTGGCAACATCGAACACGATCCTTTCCATCCTGTAGTTCAGATCACTCCCGGAGGAGGCAGCGTGACCTTCCCCTTTGGTTGACTCCTTCCTGGGTTGATCCCCTAGAACGTGCCCGTTTCTTCGAGGTCTTCGTCGGGAATCTGCAGCTTCTTGATCATGGCAGGCGAGATTAAGTTCAGACTGGCCCCGCCATCGACTAGCATCTTCGTCACCTTGAGTTGCGTATTGTCGACGAAACCAACAACGGCAAGCACCCGACCTACAAATAACTCAAATGTTCTGCCCCTGCAGTAACCGTCGCTGATAAATAGGCTGCTAGTGTGTGCATGAGAGGAGCGGCTGAGTAGGCCAGCTACGTGAGAGGAACGAATGAATAGATCACCGAGAGTATCCACTAGGCCACTCACGCAGTGTACTTCCCTGCATTGATAGTACAGCGATGGTTCTAGAGAACGATAGTACCCTCCACTTCAATTGTAGCTCCTTGGCCCCGAGATTCAAGAGTTCAAAACTGATGCGCTATACTAGACTAGACTAGAAGTACGATTACATCGCACTACTAGTTGAGAAAAGTAGTACTAGTACTGCTTTCTGATGCGATCACGTACTCCTCCAGTCATATAATGTCGATGTTTTTGACACTAGTTGGCGTGTACAAAAAATGGCAAAAACATACCCAAAATTTCTTAATCCATGCCAAAAACTACTACCTAGTGCCAAAAATTTCTTACTAGTGCTATTATTTACAGTATAATGCAATCCCATAACGTTCCATAATGCTAGTACTAGTACTCCCTCATTTCCGGTTTATAGGGCTCAATTCAAAATTCTCACCAACCAAGGTAGATGGTGAGTGGTGGAATACCTTTTGTAGTTTGCAAAAGCACTCAATTAATGCTCTTGTTTTCCTCAAAATAGTATGTTTACCAATGCATTAATTGCAATGCATGCATGCATAAATTACATGCATTGGTCAATTTTCTCTTAGTACTTGCATGCAAATATTTAATGCACCTTGGAATCTGAACATGTGATGGAAAACAACCAAATTGAGCCTTATAAAATGGAAAAAATAAAATTTTGAGATAAGCCCTATAAACCGGAAAGGAGGGAGTAGTAAATAATAGCCTCACCCCTTCGCTGAGGAATGATCTACAGTTGGAAGGGACGAGGCCCTACGGTTACTACGCTCTTATCTCCTCGTCGCCAGCTCCCCTCCTCGTGAAGAGAAGGCAGTTCATCGCTGCTCCCATGGATTCGCCAGGCGGTTCTCCTCCTTGTCGGGGCTGGGAGACCTTGGACGACGATTCTCTGGGAGAAATCGCTCGCCGCTCCGACGTCCTCACTGCCGCAAGACTCGGTGCTTCCTGCACCATCTTTTTCAAGACGCTGCTTAAACAGGCTTGGGAAAAGGCCATGCTTGTTGGTCTTCCATGCGTCCTCGAGGAGAGATTTTCTATGGGACAATTCTTGAACAGTCCACGCTCCTGGCCATGGTTGCCGTTGACTCCGCTAGAGTTGGCAGCGTTGAGAGGTAGTCGGATTTTGTCGATGAGCGGTCGATAATGGAGTTTGATCATGTAGTACTTAGTTATTCCATTTCCATCCGTATTTTCTCCGCTGCCCACCGTCTTATATATAGGTGCAGGTGGTGCCAACAAAGATTGGCTTGCATACCTCGGCGAATACCATCATGATTTTGCACAACATCCCACGACGGTGCGGCCGTTCTAATAGACCCCTTCTCCACCATTGGGATCGGCCTTCCGGATGGTGGGCAAGAATACATATGATGATGCCTACATGAGATTGAAGAAGATAGCAATTGCGGACCGCCAACAAAGTGAGCGCTTCGGCGATTACTATCTCATCGCGATTATTCGACATAAGGATTGCCATCAATGCGAGGCGATAACGGCGGAGGCTGGCGCAGGTTGGCAGCGGCACATTTGTACCCCTACACGTTCGAAGACGCCGTGCGCCATCTAGGCCGCTGTCGGTGTCAAAACCAGCGGATCTCGAGTAGGGGGTCCCGGACTATGTGTCTAGGCGGATGGTAACATGAGACAAGGGACACGATGTTTTTACCCAGGTTCGTGCCCTCTCGATGGAGGTAAAACCCTACTGTTGCTTGATTAATATTGATGATATGGGTACTAATAGAGTTGATCTACCACGAGATTAGAGAGGCTAAACCCTAGAAGCTAGCCTATGGTATGATTGTTGTTGGTCCTACGGACTAAACCCTCCGGTTTATATAGGCACCGGAGGGGGCTAGGGTTACACAGAGTCGGTTACAAGGAAGGAGATCTACATATCCGTATTGCCAAGCGTGCCTTCCACGCTAAGGAGAGTCCCATCCGGACACGGGACGAAGTCTTCAATCTTGTATCTTCATAGTCCAACAGTCCAGCCAAAGGTTATAGTCCAGCTGTCCGGATACCCCCTAATCCAGGACTCCCTCAGTAGCCCCTGAACCAGGCTTCAATGACGATGAGTCCGGCGCGCAGATTGTCTTCGTCATTGCAAGGCGGGTTCCTCCTCCGAATACTTCATAGGAGATTTTGAACACGAGGATCGTGTCCTGCTCTGCAAAACAAGTTCCACATACCACCGTAGAGAGAATAACATTTTCACAAAATCTAATCTGCTGACGTATTCCCTAGCGTGACATCACACCACAACCAAGCTTTTATTCGAATCGTTTTTTACACCCCACCTCAGCGCGTTTCGCGAGGCGATTTCCTTGGCACATCTTGTCGAGCGCGAGATCGTGTCCTTTATTCTGAGGATTCTCATCATAGCGGATCTGAAGTAACCCAATCGTGCCCGTTGGTATGTCCCTCGATCGTAGGTAAGTCCCAAACGGTAACAAGGAGGGCTCTCGGTATTCAACCTCTTTATAAAGTGACCAAGGCCTTACTCTTTTCTTTCGATCTCAATCGAATCCGCCTCCCCCCTCGAGTTCCAACACCCGAAGCTTCCGATTCAGGTGCTTCGGACCTTCGATTATGTCCGGATCCAACCTTCAAGGTCGATGGATGCCTTCCTCCGTCACAGAGGAAGACATAACAAAGCTAAGGGAGGCCAGGTACTTGACCGGCGAAATCCCTCATAGGCTGCCTGCTCCAGGGCAGGTTATTCCCACTCCTAAGCCCGGCGAGAGCGTCGTGTTCGTATCTCACTTCCTCCGAGGTCTAGGCTTCACACCGGATCCCTTCGTGAGAGGGCTCATGTTCTATTATGGGCTGGACTTCCAGGACTTAGCTCCGGAGTCTATCCTCCACATCTCATCATTTATCGTCGTGTGCGAAGCCTTCCTCCTCATTACCCCTCACTTGGACTGTGGCTCAAGACCTTCAAAGTGGGCGAAGATGATCGAGGGTAGCACGCTTGAAGTCTTGGGCTGTAATAAGCAAAATCTTGGCCCCATGGCCGAGGCTCTTTCGGGAGAAGCCCAACCTATGGCAACAAGAGTGGTTTTATATCACGGCTCCCAGGGGTACCAAGTGGGTGGCTCCATGTCGGTGGGAAACGACACCAATGGGATCACAAAAATCCCTACTACGGTTAGCGGGGTGCGGGGTTGAGAGAAGAGAAGATCAAACATATAGCACGCGTTTCGTTTATCCAGGTTCGGGCCGCAAGGATGCGTAAAACCCTACTCCTGCTTTGGTGGATGTATATTTGTGTTATCAAACTAGCTATGGGGCGCGGGGAGCTCCAAAAGGCCGAATCCCTCACCTGGTCGCCTCGGGCCTCCTTTTATAGGGAAAAGGGGTTGCCACAGTGGCACACAGGAGGTGGAAAGGGCACAGTGTTGCGAGGTTATCCCTCGCATTACATGACAAGGCACATTTAATGCGTCTGCTTAGGTGTCCTCTTGCTTTATCGGGGACGGGGGCAAAGTCTGTCCCGTCCGTCGCCGCTCCTCCTTGTGTTGACACGCGTCCTGGCCAGCAGTGCGTGCGATGCCATGTAAGCGGGCGAGGCAGGCTGTGGTGGCGGCGGTGGTGGGAGTCTTCACGAAGATATGCATGCCGCCATGCGGCGCCTGCCTTGATTAGTTGGGTCGGCTGCATGTTGAAAAGCGGCGGAGACTTGGACGGCGCAGGCCTGGCAGTGGCCCTGTAGATGTCCTCAGCAAGGGCCTTGCCAGGGCCCCGGCAAGGGTCTTGCCGTGGTGCCTGCAGTCGTCCCCGGCAAGGCACTTGCCGGGGGTCTCGTGGTTTTCCTTGGCTGGGATCTCGCCAAGGTGCGTAATCTTCTAGTGCTCATCGATCTTGAATGTTTCTTCACAAAGATCTGCATGCCACCAGAGGTGTCTCGAGCCCTTGCCCCAGCGTAGTAGACCATGGTGGGGCTGTGGACTCAAGGGTGACTCGCTCCATAGGCGTGGGGCAAGCTGCCGCGGCAAGGGTCTTGCCGTGGCTGCTAAGGCTGACCCCGGCAAGGATCTTGCCGAAGTCCGCCGTCCTTTGCTCTTTGTGGTCTTGGCCTGCGAGAAGAGTCTGCCGTCCCTTTGCTCTTTTGGTCTTGGCCTTGGCGTTGTTCCGACTACCTTGGAAGCGGTCTTACCCGTCTCACCTCCTTGCCACCTTGGTGTGGTGTGGGCGTGGCTTTGACTGCCGGTGCATAGTCATAGGGGTACAAAAAGTGTACCCTCTTTTGTACCTGTGAGAGCCCGGGCACTGGGCCACACATAAGCGCAATGCGTTGTTGGGCTAGGCGAGCAGCTCTGCAGGCGGTAGGCGGTTTTCACCGTGATAAGATTTTCGCGACCAGCAGCGTAGCGTGGAGGAATGTGCGTGGCGTGGGCGACATGCGTGAGTTGGTTTCTGCGCATGCGTCACGTCGTAGTAAAGCGGCTCGCGCCTTCCGTCGCGGAGGGGCGTGGAGGCCCGCCCATTCTTGAATGGGGCGGCGCGATCCTCGGCGTCCACTCCCCGATCCGGGTAGGGAGAGTCGCCTCACCCGTCCCCTCAGTTCTGCACGTCTGCCACGTGTCTCCCATGCGCTTGGCGTGGTAAACGATGGTGGCGGGAAACCGGGCCGTCGCTAGTTGTGGCAGCGGGTCAGCCCTGGTTCCCTACGCCTCCCGTGTCTTGATTGGCCGGCCAGGCGGCGAGCTAACCCGTTCCTTTATAAAAGAAGCGGGAAGGGGATGGCATCCGCATTCTTCCATCTTCTTCTTCCATACCTTCTGCTCCTTTCTTCCATTCTTCATGGAGAAAGAAATCCCGATCCTTCACGGTGGCGGCGGGTCACGCTCTACAAAGTCCCTCCTCCTCCTGCGCGTGGTGGCAGAGCCGACCCATGAGGAAGGGGAGGGGCGAGGTCGAGGCGAGAGGCCACGGCGCTGGGGAAGAGGAGGGCCAGGCGGCCTTGGCCTCCTCGCCCCGCCGGCAGCCCCTCCTCCGATGGAGGCCATGTTGGGGGCGACCCTGCGAGTTCTTCGTCGAGGCTCGCCCGGCCGCGCGCCGTCGCCGCCTTCCGACTCCATTCGCTGGAGATGGAGTTGGATCCGCCCGCATTCATTGCGGCTGCACATGAGGACTCTTGGGATCATTGGCACGCGGGTCGCGTCGACTTCCTGCTCCTCCGTGATGTATCTCGATCGGGATGGAAAACATTTGCTCGTATCAGAACTTGTGGATGGGCTCACTCTCCACTTTAAGATGATGGAGGTGGCCTCCTCTCCTTCAAGGTCTTGGGCACTTTGGGACTCGCGCAAGGTGCTTCGTGGAGAGCTCTTCGATGATGCGAAGATTCCTCCTCGGCGAGAGTAGCAGGAGGGCGATGACAGCGATAGCGAGGTGGTAGGCGGCAGGATGGCGGGTCGACTAGGCGTCAGGTGCCGCTCCGGCTGCACCGGCGACCCATCATCGTGTTGCGGCTCCATGAACTTCTTAAGAGTGCGTCTCCTTGGCGGCTGGCTTTGGAGGCTGCGGAAGAGGAAGAGGCGGGCGGCAAGGCCGTCAAGTCGAGATATCACGAGCGCAGGCGCCTTCGATCGTCTTGACGTCCTGCCGCCTCGTCTTCGAGCTCTGCTTTCGGTGCCGCCATCACCATCCAGCCCTTGGGCGGCCACCAAGATGTTCTTTTTGTGTCTTCTGCCACTCGTAGCTCGGCTAGGCGCCCCTTTTGCCCTTCTCGCCTCCTTGACCTGCCTCCTAAGGAGAGGGACAAGAAAGGGATTACGGGCATCTTACCTCTTTTTAGTTTGTAAGCCTTCAGGCCTTTCTTGAATTTAAAACTTGTAATCCCCTTGTTCATGTTTTTCATTCCCTACGGACTATACTTGAGTGGGATGTTTTTTTTAATGAAAAAGGGATGTTTGCCGGGTTATTTGTTTGCGGGTGGAACCCACGACAAGGAATAAATCCTTGATATCTCTAAGATAAACATTTTCTCAACCGGCAACAGGCCTTGCCGCCCCCACTTCGCTCAACCTTTCTCATGCCTTTGGCGGAGGCAAGGATGAAGTGGGTTTAGGCTCCTTGTTTCACCCTTTCGTTGCCGCGACTACGACCGAACTCGGTCCCAGGAACGAGCCCTAGGGCCTAGAGTTAGGGGAGCACGGTAGCCTAAGGATAAAACGAGGTTTCACATACCTCAGTCCATAAGGGAATGCATGATAAGGAATGGAAAACTTATCTGAATCTAGAGCCCCCGGCAACCTCGGTTTGCCGTGGGTGAATCTTCTTTCGTGCAGTCCCGGTAACAACGGCTGCGGGGGGACGGATCTTTGATCTGCCCCTTTCTTCCCAAGCGGCTCAACAAGGATATTAGTGTGTCCTGCGAACCAAAGAAGACAAAGAGGACAAAGAGATGCTGTCGACCTCTAAGCTAGGGGTTAGCACTGCTAAGCACTATCAACCTAACCAGGGCGAGACTCGATCTAGCATGCATGCTATAACTTAGGGCGTCGATTACTTCATTTATTTATGCTCGAGGTCAGCGCCTAGCTTTGTACAAAAGGTTACATGCCTTGCCGGCAAAGCTTGTACAAAAATTGGCTTGCCGGGGGCCGCAAACCATATTATGGGTAAAACTTGCGAAGATGCTCAATGTTCAAGAATTGCTCAGCGGCATGACATCTTGGTCTCGAGCGGACTTGCGGGCACAGTGACTCGTATTACCCGATAAGGGCCTTCCCAGTTTGGCGTCAACTTGTTGGTATTCTTGGCCGATTGAACGCGCCGAAGTACAAGGTCACCTTCCACAAAGCTTTGGGCATGGACCTTGCGGCTATGGTAGCAGCGCAAGGCTTGCTGGTAGCGTGCTGCTCTCACAGCCGCCCGAAGATGATCTTCCTCAAGGAGCGTTGCGTCATCTTGCCGCAGTCTCTCTTGCTCAAGCTCATCATAAGCTAGCACTTTCGAGGTGACCATATATGAGTTATGTGGGAGAAGCTGTACGCCTGTATACCAGGGAAAGGGTGTCTAGCCGGTGGCTCGATTTGGTGTCATTCTGATTGACCAAAGAACCGTCGGCAACTCGTCAATCCGCCTGTCAAAAGTATTTTTCCTCAGGCCTCGCAGCACTTCAGCGTTTGCCCTCTCAGCTTGACCATTGCTTCATGGGTGAGCAACGGAAGCGAAACAGACTTTGCTACCGAGGTGTTGGATGTATTGCATGAAGGTGCAGCTTGTGAACTGCGTGCCGTTGTCGGTGATGACCCTGTTGGGTACACCAAAACGGCATACTAGCCCCTATGAGGAACTTGGGCTGGTAGGCTGTAACTTTCCTCATGCTTCCACCTCGGCCACTTTGTGAACTTGTCGATTGCGATGTACAAGTACTCAAAGCCCCGAGCAACGTGGGGAAGGGACCAGATATGTCGAGCCCCAGACCGAAAGGGCAGGAGAGAGGAATGGTTTGAAGGGCTTGGCTGGCTGATGAAGCTTCTTTGAATGGAACTGACATGCTTCACACTTGGTGACTAGCGTCGTCGCATCCTGGAGGGCAGTGGGCCAGAAGAAGCCCTGCGGAATGCCCTGCCGCCAAGGGCTCTCGACCCTATGTGGGATCCACATATGCCTCCATGTATCTCCGCCAATAGCCCCAGTCCTTCCTCTTGAGGGATACACTTCAATTTCACACGTTGGCCTTTTCACATGCAGGGCGTCATCGACGAACTGATACATAGCGAACCGGTGGGCTACTTTCCGCTTCTTCCGCTCCTCGGGAAGTTCCCCCTTTTGGAGAATAAATACGGTGAAGCTGCGCCATCATGGGAGCTGAGGCTCTGATAGAGACCAAAGGCATTTCTTCCATCATAAGGGTGATCGTCTCTACGGCAAGAGCTCGACGCTCTGCCGGAGCTGATCGCCCTACGACGGGCTCAGCGTCTCCGGCAACATCTTCGTCGGCGGCTCCGGGGAGCTCGGCGGGAAAGTACTTGGCGGGCCCTGATTTCCTTCTCTTGCTCAGCTCTGCTGATGGATCAACGGATGGCTGAGTTAGCTGAAGCACAAAGGTACCTGGTTCCACAGGCAGCTTGAGGGCAGCGCGCTTTGGCAGGTAATCGGCGATGTCATTATCCGCTCGGGGAACGTGTTCTGCCTCTATACCGTCAAAGCGCTCTTCCAGCTTTCTCACTTCATCTACATATGCCGTCATCAACGGGCTCTGGTAGTCTTTGTTGACTTGCTTGACGACAAGTTGCAAGTCGCCCCTGACGATGAGTTTCTTGATTCCGAGTGCTGCGCGATCCACGAGACCAGACAAGCAGCCCTTCGTACTTTCGGCGATATTGTTTCTCGGCGCCTCCACAGGGAAGTGCATTCGGACCAGTGCCAAAGGTGCTCTCCGATGCGTAGCGACAAGCGAATCGCCCGGCTGACTTTGTAAGAGAAAGCTCCATCAAAGTACATGACCCAGTTGCAACTTGCCTCCTTGCCGGGGAGGACAGTCTCCTAAGCTTCTTCATCAGGCGTCGCGGTCCATTACTGCAATGAACTCCGCCCGGACTCGACTTTGGATCGTCGGTACTCTAAAAAATGACGCCAAAGCTGGACAGCTCCGATTGCCCACTACAATCCTTCCCGTCGCGTGCGGGTTGTGCAATATCCGTTGTAGAGGGAAGCAAGTGACGACAGTTATTTAAATGCGCTGAAAGTAGTGTAGCCCAGCTTCCTCGAGGCCATTAGAGGCGAAGAGCAGTCTCGCACACGGAGTACCTTGATCTAGCCCCCTGCAGGAGGGAGCTAACAAAGTAGACCGGGTGCTGTATCATTTTCCTCCTCGACAGCACTCCAACTGGCTGCGTCGTCTCTACACCGATGGAATCAGGCTCTGTTGCTGCTATTACCTCATCATCGACTTCTCTCTGCGACACTAGTGCAGCGCTCACCACCTGGTTCGTTGCCGCCAAGTACAGCAGCAACGGTTCCTGTGGTTTAGGCGCAACTAGTACTGGCGTAGAGGAGAGATACCTCTTCAAATCTTGTAAAGCCGCCCGACTACGGTATCCCACTCCATTGGGCCGCCTTTTTCAAAATCTTGAAAAAGGGGAGGGCGCTCTCGGCGGACTTGGAGATGAACCTGCTCATGGCGGTAATGCAACCAGCAAGCCGACGCACATCCTTGACCGGCAGGCGCCTCAATCTGCTCTATAGCCTTAATCTTGTCGGATTGGCCTCTATCCGCTGCGACACAAAGAACCGAGAAGCTTGCGGACGGGGCGCCAAAGACACACTTCTCGGGGTTCAACAGGAGGTTCATCTTGCGTGGGTTATTCGCAAATGTCTCTTGTAAATCTGGTATGAGGTTAGCCCCTATTCTTGGTTACGACCACTATATCATCCATATAAGCTTCCATATTTCTATGGAGTTGGGGTTCAAAACCAATCTGGACTGCCCTTGCAAATGTTGAGCGGCACTCTTCAACCCAAAGTCATCCATGAAACAATCACGTACCACATGGGGTGATGAATGATGTCTTCTCTTCGTCTTCTCTAGTCATGAAGATCTGGTGGTAGCGGAGTGGGCGTCGAGGAATGACAACAAGTCACACCCATAGTGGAGTCAACAATCAGTCGATCTTGACAATGGGAAAGGGTCCATGGGACTAGCCTTATTGATATCTGTGTAATCAATACAGCCTCCACTTCCCATTAAGCCTTGCGCTTTTCTACCCTTTAGATTGGCCAACCACGTTGGATGGAGCACTCCTCTTACCAAACCCGCTGCTTCAAGTTTTCGGATCTCCTCTGTAATGAACTCTTGCCGTTCCAAAGCTTGATTTCTCACCTTCTGCTTGACGGGCCGCGCAGGAGGACATACAGCAAGGTGGTGCTCAATCACCTCCCTGGGAATGCCGGGGATGTCGGATGCTTGCCATGCAAATACATCAACGATACGCCCATGGGGAAGGTGGCGGCGTCTTCCTATTTGTCGTCAGGCGGAGCTTATGGTGAAAGCTCCTCCGTGCCGTCCTCCTTAGCGGATACCTTCTTGGTCTCGTGGCGTAGCCCTGGATTTCTTGTTCTGCGGTGGAGCTCTCAGCGCGTCCTCGTGGGAGGTCCTCGGCAGGAGCACTACACTCCAGAGAGTGCGCTTGCGGAGTGAGTGTCAGAGGTATCACCGGTCTTCTTCTTCTTCCCTCCGGGGCTCCAGTGTGAGCAGCTGCCTTGCGGCGGCGTGCTCTGCTACTTCTTAGTAGAGTTGGTCGGCATAAATCAGCGCATCTTTCTTGTCGGAGGGGCCGGTGATGATCGTTCTGAGGCCTGGCATCTTCGAGGTGTTGTGAGGCGTGGTGTGGCCTGCCATGAACTTGGCTAGTATTTGGGCGTCAAGGATCCGTTGTAGGGCAAGGGATCTTGGCAACATCGAACACGATCCTTCCGTCCTGTAGTTCAGATCACTCCCGAGTCCAGAGCGGCGTGACCTTGCCCTTGATTGACTCCTTCACAGGCTGATCCACAGAGCGTGCCCGTTTCTTTGAGGTCTTCGTCGGGAATCTGCAGCTTCTTGATCATGGCAGGCAAGATTAAGTTAAGATCGGCCCCGCCATCGACTAGCATCTTCGTCACCTTGAGGTGCGTATTGTCGGTGAAACCAACAACGGCAAGCACCCGACCGCAGTAGTGCGATCAGGGTGATCCTCAGTGGCAAAAATGATAGGTGTGTCGGACCACTTGGCGGCTTTTGGGCATCAAGCGATGGCTCTGCTGCTTTGTAAACTTCCTAGCATGCTTGTTTTAAGTGGCGGTGAGAGGTATCTGTGGCGCCGCCATCGGCCTTTGCATGGCCTCTGTAGCTTTACGAAACTCTTGGTCACGGACTCGTCGTCCTCTTCGTTGATCATCGTCCTCGGCTTCTTATCGCGCCCGGTGAACCTCTCTCTTCATTTATCCTTATCGCGGCGGCACTGCTGGCCGTCCGACGATTCTGCGGACCCCTCAGCACCGTCTGGCCCTTCTCCTTGTCCGCCTCTCATATTCATCTTTTTCTTCTCGACAAGCAGCTCAACATGTCGATTACGGAGGTCATGGCCTTTGGTGCGATGGATCTTGCAGTATTGCTTGTCGGAGTTCCCTGGCTTCTCGGCAGCCGCCAAGGCCCGGCAGGCGACACATCCGGCAATTTCCTTGCCGGTGTCATCTGCCTTGGTTTTCTTGGTGGAGCCGGCGTCATCAGATTCCTCGACGGCAAGCACAGCTTTACCCTTGTGCTTCCTATTGTGGTGCCGGACTTTCTTCGCCGGGGCGGCAATATCCTCATCTGAAGAGTCGGTTTCCATGTCGGCATCTTCGCCGGGGTACTTCCTTCCCTCTTCTGCCCGGGCACATCTGTCGGCAAGAACGTAGAGTTCCACCACATCCTTTACCTTGTTCATTGCCAGCTCTTCGCGCATCTTGCGGTTGCGCACGTTCTGATGGAACGCGTTGATGATTGCGGCATGATGAACATTAGGGATATTGTACTGTACTCGGCTGAATCTCTGTATGTACTTGCACAGACTCTCGCCTCCCTTCTGGGGGATGACGTGCAGGTCGCTCGTGGCTATGGGCTTGGTGGCCTCCAGTGAAGGCGCCAACAAACTCATGGCACAAATCCGACCAAGAGGAAATAGAATCTACTGGCAAGTGCATCAACCATGACATGGCGTTGGGTTTAAGAGCCAGTGGAAAGTAATTCACAAGCACCGTGTCGTCGCGGGCTCCGACAGCTTGCATCGCGATGGTGTAGATGCTGAGGAACTCCGACGGGTGGGTCTTGCCGTTGTACTTCTCGCCAACGTCAGGTTTGGAAGTGCGGTGAGTGGGCCACTGGAACTGCCGCAGCTCAAGGGTAAAAGCCGGACAGCCTACCTCGTAAGGTAAACCTCCAGGGCTCTCCAGTGCTAGGTAGTTCACAGCATGCTCTGCTCGCCTGTCTGATTGGTGGCGCGCTCCGCGCCGGCGCTCGATGGTGGTTCGAGCGTCTTCATGGGCTCGCTCCCGAAGAACTTGACGCTGGTCATAGTGGGTCCATGGTTCGGACGATGCTATGGAGATGCCGTCGCCCATAACGTCACGACGAGTCGAAATCCGCGATACCGGGCGAGGAGGGGGCGAATGCACCATGGCCGCGGCGCCGCCGGTCCTCCCGCCGCTGGCGCGTGGAACTCCATCGGAGCGTCGACCCGGGGGCCCCGCTGGACTTGGTTCGTCCTTGTTGGCGACGACAACAAGGCATCGGATGGTAGCTCTCCATTCGCCGAGTTTCCCCGTAGCGGGAGGAAAGTCGAGGAGCAACTGCGCGTGCCCCAAAGGCCTCTGCTGGCGCCCGATGGCGGTGAAACCTGCGGACGCGCGGCGCCGACTTCTAACCATGTCGAAGGAGCTCTATCCGGTCCTGCGATGCGCCGCCCGTTTCGCGATGCTTGGCGGCGGGCAGGTCTTCTGCGTCCGGGAGTGGTGCTCGGGGCTCTTCTCGGCGGTGTCGGGATCTTTGCAGCGGCAGCGCCGTTAAATACGCGCGCAACGAGAGGAAGTCGCGCCGTGGGCGCCGGTAGTAGAGTCTTCGAGGCCACCGCGCCGCCTCTGGAGGGGCCCGCGCCGCTTGCGGAGGGCCTGGCTCCATTTTTAGATTTGGCGACGTGCGGCTCATTGCCAAGCACGCGAACGTCGCCATCTCCCAAGCTCCGGATGCCGGGGTGGTGTTGGGGCTCGTGAGCTGCGCCCCGGGTCCTCTCCGCGACCGGTCCGCTACTCGCCCGTGTCGGGACGGGCTGTCCGGCTCAGGACGGGTCGACCGTCACCGTTTTCTTCTTCTTGGGCGCCATGGCGATGAAGAAGCGTTGAACTAACTGCTAAAGCCGATTCTCACAACTGCAGCCCCCTACCTAGCGCGCCAAAGATGTCAGTGGGAAACGACACCTATGGGATCACAAAAATCCCTACTATGGTTAGTGGGGTGCGGGGTTGAGAGAAGAGCGAATCAAATAGATAGCATGCGGTTCGTTTATCCAGGTTCGGGCCGCGAGGATGCGTAAAACCCTACTCCTGCTTTCGTGGATGTATACTTGTGTTCTCGAACTAGCTATGGGGCGTGAGGAGCTCCAAAAAGCCGAATCCCTCTCCTGGTCGCCTCGTGCCTCCTTTTATAGGGAAAAGGGGTTGCCACAGTGGCACACGAGAGGTGGAAAGGGCATCGTGTTGCGAGGTTATCCCTCGTATTACATGACAAGGCGCATTTAATGCGTCTGCTTAGGTGTCCTCTTACTTTACTCGGGGGCGAGGCGAAGTCCGTCACATCGTCGCCGCTCCTCCTTGTGTTGACCGTGTCACGGCCAGCGGTGCGTGCGATGCCATGTAGGCGGCGCTGTGGCGGCTGATGGTGGGGTCTTCAAGAAGATCGCATGCCGCCCGCATGGTACCTGCCATTAATTGGTCGGCGGCTGCATGTGAGCGGCAGTGGAGACTTGGACGGCATGGGCCTAGCGATGGACCTGTAGATGTCCTTGGCAAGGGCCTTGCCGGGGCCCCGGCAAGGGTCTTGCCGTGGCGCCTGCTGTCGTCCCTGGCAAGGGTCTTGCCGTGGCGCCTGCTGTAGTCCCCGGCAAGGCGCTTGCCGAGGTTCTCGTGTTTTTCCTTGGCTGGGATCTCGCCAAGGGTCGTCGTCTTCTAGTGCTCATCTGATCTTGAATGTTTCTTCACAAAGATCTGCATGCCACCACAGAGGTGTCTCCCGAGCCCTTTCCCCAATGTAGTAGACCATGGTGGGGGCTGTGGACTCAAGGGTGACTCACTCCGTAGGTGTGGGGTGAGCTACCGCGGCAAGGGTCTTGCCGGGGCTGCTAAGGCTGACCCCGGCAAGGATCTTGCCGGAGGGGAGTCCGCTTCGTCCCTTTGCTCTTTGTGGTCTTGGTCTTGGCATTGTTCCAGCTACCTTGGGCTTCGGTCTTACCCTGGCTCACCTCCCTTGCCATGCTTGGTGTGGTCGCGGGCGTGGCTCTGACTGCCCGTGCACAGTCATAGGGGTACAAAAAGTGTGCCCCTCTTTTTGTACACTGACACTCCACCTGTCTTTCGCTCGGGTTCCCCGCCATGACTAACTTCATGGGTCAACAAGGGGCTAGACTAGGGGCTAGCAAAGGATGTGCCCGTATTGCAGAGCCGCATCCGAGGTCTCCTAGAGAGAGGTGTCAGTCTAGTCGTGGTGGCTCAAGTCATGTTAATTAGCGAGTCTGTCCTACAAGCGTCGTCCCTCCTTTGTTGGAGTTTAACTCGGGAGGGACATGAGCTCTTCAACATTTCCTTGGCATGGCCTTGGTGGAGATGTACAAATTGTTCTTGGACCACAAGCAATGTGTAGGATTCCACTAAGGATCAGGTCTGAGCTGCAATCTTCGGAGTTCCCAAGTAAGTAGCCCCACATCCGAACACTCAAATGCCTTATTTATCGCAACATAAGCCCTTAAAAAGCCACTCTTTAACCAGGAGTGGATTAGAAACAAAGTTGATCGGTGTCGGCCCCTCTCCACAGAGACCTCGCCCGGACTGTGTTAACCGAGGATCTTGGAGATCGCGCCTTATCCAGCGCCGGGAGAAGATAAAGGGAAACAAAGGCTACCTCCTCAGGGAGGAGTTAGCGAAGGAGAATCAAACTTCCTCTCCCAAGGAAGAAGAGGACCGCCTCGAGGACCGGAGACAATGGTCTCAAAATGGGGAAGAAATCTTCGCGGAGGTCTGCTGCCGGGGATACCCGGCCGCACCATCTCCCTCAAGGGATTAGCCCTCTACCTATCTGTAAGTAAAGGGTACTTAATAATGAGGAAGAACCTTGCTTTACCTCACGAGGAAAATAACGAAGCCTTTAACTTTGCAGTTCGGATCTTAGCCCTTCCGGCAAAGCTTCGTCTTGAGGGTCTTCTTAGAAGATGATGGAAGTGGAACACCTCCCCTGCCATACCGCCTCATGGGGCGATCGACCCCAGTGTAAATCGCGGAGGTTTCTCCTGATCCGGCAAGGCGGAAGGTAGTCATATGGCCACCGAAGCCCTCGATATCCGGTTTTGAAGGAGCAATCAAAAGAGTCGGCACCGCTTTGGTGTGCGGTCGACGTCTTGAGGATCTGCTAGGCGAGTAGTTATCTCATAGGAGCACCGCTGCGTTAATGGAGTACGGTAATTGAAAGAAGATTTTGTCCGTGGAGCGGGTGCATGAAGTTGTCATGAGTCTACTGACGGGTTTTGAGGTACGTGAAGTGATGCACCTTTTTGACAGCACCGCATATTTTTAGGATGCGCCCTATATAGATAGTAGCCCTTGAGACTCTGGGTGTTGTCATAGACGACAACACACAGAGGATCATAGTCCAATGTATAATTTTGCCGCCTTCATATGCAGGTGGCGAAGTGTCCGGTGGCCAGCCGAACTGTTAAATTTGTCGAGTTAAAGTGACAACTTGATGTGGCAGATGCCGACATCGTGCTTGTCAACAAGCGGCTTGACGAGGCACAAGGTATGTGATTTCTCCGGAGACACATGGTAAGAGGAGCATGATGCTAGTATCTATAACATGTGTGTTTAATGCAGATGGAGCTGCAGCCGTGGAGAACCTGTGGGCAGAACTTGCCCGAGCCAAGGAACAAGCCAGAAAAATCGATGCGGCTGCCCTAAAGGCAATCAAGGAGCTGAAAGCCGAATAGGCTGCTCACTGCCAAACCAAGGAGGAAATGGCCAAGATGGCTGTGGAATTGAAAGACGCTGACCATTGCAAGCTTCTTGAAAAGGAAGATCAGCGAAGAGGCGAGCTGGAGAAGGCCAAGATGGCGGCCAAGGATACCCGCTCCATGATGAGGCGATGAAGGAGGAGCTGCGTCAAGCGGAATATCGCGGTGGGAAGCCCTTTATGCTGCGGATGAAGTTGGAGATCCTAAATATGCTCCTTTGGACCGGTGTGGAGTTCTGCGGGCATATCTGGATTTAGCGGCGAGTGCTTTCTGATCGCGAACACTTCCGAGATCAAAGGATCGTGAAGTGGAAAAGTTTTCTGGTCACAATTTAACGATCGAGGCGTCGCTTCCATTGGTGATCGGCTGGCGAATGGGCGAGCTGAATAGATTGTCGAACTTCGCCATGAAGTATGTCGTGGATCATCATGGCGGAAAGGCCAAAGCCAGAACGATTATTTTAGTTTAGTGCAGCAGTTCCTTGGTTGAGTACCGCATATCAGCGATGAAGAGGTCGGCGTCGTAGAGGTGCGGATGGCCCTTGCCGTGTGAAAACGTCTTGGGCGAGATGGAGGCCACCGTCGTTGTAGCCCAAGATTGAGACGACGGCCAGTACCTGCGAGCACTAATTTCAAGAGGTTCTTGAGGTGCTTTCGTCAATAAGCCTTGATGCTCGAAGAATATTATGTTCTAATGACATGTATTCCATTGAAAACAATGTTTTGCTAAAATGTAAAGGCTATTTTATACTTGTATTTAAAATTATAATACCTCTTGTGTGGCCGTTTATGTATATATGTATATAACCTGAAAGATGGCGATCGTTGGCTTATTTACGCATATAATGCGGGGTGTTATGAAAGGCGCATATTCACATGATCCAACATTTTGGTCCATTAAGGAGGTGATAAGCGCAGCGAACTAGGCAATCGGACTATAATGCTTTATCACTTTCCTTAGCCATAGGAGTTTGATAGTGGGGCTACTATATAGCCCTGGTGGCTCCACGCTCATCCGAATTGAGGCGGTATATGCAGCTGGCGAAGCGGCCCTTCGCTAAGCGGAGAATCCAGAAGATTCCGCTAGGTCGCCAGTGGTTGACTAGTCTCACGCTATATCATGACGATCGGTTTCGGCTTTCTCTAGTGAGGTGCTACTTTGGCTGAACAGGGGCACAATCGTAGTAGTTCTCTGGTGCCGCCTTGAGCGATAGGCGGGCGTAAGGCAGCAAAACTCTTTGGGCGGGCAAACCCAACATTTGACCAAAGACATGATTCGGAGCTGATGCATATAAGGCCAAACTCATGACGCCGAACGCTCCCTAAGGTATTCGGTCTTTGTGATTTTAAACGGGCTAGACAGTACTCTTTGTAATAAGCCCCTGGTGTCCAGGTACGTGCGATATTATGACGAGGCCACATGCCAAGACGCCAGCCTCCTTCTCAGTTGTGCTAAGAATCCGGGGGATGTGTATCAACGCAGAGCGATAAAAAAGGTTCTGTGAGGTCTTAATCTGAAAAGAATCCTTGGAACGGGTCCCTGCTGCACGTCTGCGCCTGTATCTCCATTGTGCCGTATCCTGGATGGGTGTAGCACGATGTTCATCTGTAAAAGAGAGGAACTTAGCTGAAAAAGTAGTCATGCAAAATGTATGTTATACTAAATAAACAAAGTATGATTCAAGGTGGGTAAAATTGAGCCTTATTGCCGCTTGTTTACATGCGCGGAGCCCCTTGTATAGGGGTTTATAGCCATAAAACCTTTATCAATTATACGGTTATGCCGGACTCGTCTAGCCGTGTCCATGGTCTTAATGACCTGTTAGGTGCTCTAGTTGGTGAGGCAGTTTAGTGTGGGGCTGCCAAGGCAGCTGTCACATCCCAGGTAGACCATGCATTAGGGTGTGCATCATGTTTAAATTTCATCTGAATTTGAAATGGGAAGGCGAAACCAGAACACCCCCTTTAAAATAACTAGGGTTTACTAAAATTTAATTCAATGAATCCGAAATGCCCTTCAAAATGCTCATCCTCTTTGTTTGGGTTTAAGATCCATGTCAAAGAAGGTGGGACATTTTCTAGGTCACCAAGGGTTCTAAATTTAATTCACAAAATTCTGAAATGGGCATTTTAAATTATGAAAAATATTTTAAGTGTTCAAAAATTGTTAAACTAAAATGTTCATGTTGGGAATATTCAACTAGTGACCAGGAGCATTTTGGTAATTTTGAAAGTGTTTTGGTATTTTAAAAACCCTAAACAGATTGCGAGAAAATAGAAAAAGATAAAAAGGAAAACCCTTACATGCTGACTCGGCCCTGCCATTAGCCCAGCCAGCAGCCATGGGCTGCTTAGCTCGGCTTGACGAGCAGGCTAATGCCCGACAGCCGGCCTTGAGCGCGCCACGCACCGCCGCCACCTGCCGCCCTCGCCGCCTCGCCGACCGGGGCGACCCACGCGTCGTCCCAGACCAGACACCTCACTTCCCCCCTGCCTCTCTCTCGCTCGCCCTCGACACTGGCCGGCGCCACCGCCGACCACGCCACCGTCGCCGCCGTGCTCCCAGCCGTCCCGCACCTCGCCGCCATGTCGCCGCTCCGCGCACCAGTTACCCCTAGCCAGCTAGTCCCCTCGCTCCAAGACCCCAGGCCACTACTCCGACCTCGGCCGAGTCCAAGGCGCGGAGATCCCCATCGTCGCCGCCGCCGCATCGGTCCGCCCCGACCCAGCGAAGCTTCCTGCAGGTTCACTCTGAACCTAGCTACCCCCTATCCTCTCCGTTCTCTCCTTCTTGCACCACAATGCGAGCACCCGGCGATCGCTGAACCCACCGCCCTTGGCGCTCGTCGCCAGCAGAGCCTCCGTCACCTTTGGTCACTCCACTATGCCCATCGCACTCACCACTCTCAATGAGTCTAACCACGCACTCCCGTGCCTCGCCGAGGCCGCTAACTTAACCCGTCGGTGGCGAGCCTCGGTCGCCCGCCCGACTCGTCATGGCGCCCACTCAAGCCACCCCTCACCCAACCGACCCCACCAAACCCGGCTCACCTCTAGCTACCGTGGGTGCTCCCAGCTCCATTTGGAGCCGGAAAGTGCAAATGCACTTGCTCCGCGCGTCTGGCCTCGCCCGTGGCTGAGCGCCGGTGAGTTGACCCACCGTGGGCCTGTTGACCCTCTGGGTGGATGGCAGTGGACCCCACCAGCTAATCTAATTAGGATTAGTTTTAATTAAAACTAATTAGTTAAACTAACTTGACATCGGGTCCCCTTTGGTGGACCGGGCCGCCCGTTGACCCACGGCGTCATCTTGACCTCATCTTGGCGCATTAATTTAAATTCTGGAATTATTTCTATATACTAAAATCCAGAATATAATTCAAATTTCAAATGCCTATAACTTTTATTCTATAACTCCAAATGCAAAGATTTATATATGAAAATTTATCAGAAAAATACACTCTATCCATTGGTACAAGTTTCATGCATGTTAAAACAAGTTAACTATGCTGAACAACCAGATTAAGATTTTGCACCATTAGGACTAACTCACATGATCTATCATTTGAACCTTTGGTCCAAATGAGATCATCCCTGTCCCTCAACTTGCATTAGGCCAACACATTCATCTTGCCATGTCATAGCATGCATCATAATGTTGCACATTGGTTGTATGTTTATTTTGGTGTGTTTTCATGATAGGTTCTGCCCCGAAGATAACCTCGATAACCCATCGAAGGCAGTTCTCTACCCAGTTCCATCGGGCAAGCAATTCATTGAACATTCGATACAAACCCATGTTCTCATACGCTCTCATTTCTGCATTAAGACAACGCGATTCAACTGTTGTGTGCTGCGGTAGTTGAACCCACTTCCTTTGCATGACTGTCATTGCCACGATAACTAGATGAAACCCACTAGTATGTGTAGGAGTTGATTGAGCCATGTTTGTGTTTCCTACCATGCTATGCTTGCTATGCTTAGAGTTGTGTCAGGTCGGCTCATCGGGGTGATGAGCTGGAGTGAAAGGTTGTGTTGGTTCGAGAGTGTAAGTGTTGAACACGATTTGGTAAAGGTATCGATGAGAGGCCATGTAGGAGTACATGGTGGGTTGTTTCATTGAAGCGAGCGTAGGCTGAGATCTGTGTTTGTGATCCATGAACTAGCTACTACCACACATTGGGCCGAAACCAATGGACCCTCTAAACTTCTTAACCACCCTGTTCATAGTCAAGGGAGTTGCAAGTAGTTTACGGTGTTTGTAGCATCTTTGGGGGCCGCATAGCGCTGACCTTAGGGGTGGGTTGTGTTGCGGTAGGCACCGTGTTGATGTACAGTGCCCGTTTGGTATCTCGGGAACCCTGCACACATCGTTCGGGGCTGTATGGGAAACCTCGGCGGACTCCTGCGGATGGAACCGAATAGGCGATAACTGGACTAGGGACTTGAGTGTTTAGGTAGGCTGTGGCCGACACCCACGTTGGGCTTCCGCTTGAAGGTTGCAGTACATGTCGTGTAAAGCGACGATAAGTGGTGAGCGTGTGTGAAGAAGTATACCCTGAGGGTTAAATATGATCTATTGAATAGCCGTGTCCACGGAGAAGGACTTCGGGTTACCTATATCGGTTCATAGACAAGTAAATGGATACTACTAAAAGCCTCAAGATAAGTGTGAGTATCGTGGATGGCCCTCTCGGGGATGACGAGAGAGGATCCACGGTGGAGTATTGTGATGGTGGATAGTGGACTCGTATGCGACAAAATGCTTTACAAAGTGTGTTTACGTAGGATAAGCAGCCAAGAGTCAAAGCTGGCTTGCTGCATTTAACTCCACTCCTTCCTTGAGAATGTGCATGTATGATAGGATTACGTGGTAAGACTTCTGAGTACTTTTGTACTCATGTTTGTAATCAATATTTTTAGAGGACTATACCACCCCCTCAAGCCAGTTCTATGTAGATGTTGACTTGACGAGTAAGCTAGCCACCGGTGGCGATCTAAGACTTGTGAAGGGCCATGTAGATAGAAAGGCTCCAACAAGCTTTCTTTCTTTCTAGAGTGCATGCAGACTACTTTGCTTCCGCATGTGCTTGTATGATTGTATGACTTGGGTGTTGGGTCATGTGACCCTATCTGTATGACTATGTTATGTATGGCTCCTCGGAGCCTCTTAAATAAAAGTACTTGAGTTGTAGAGTTTTGTTGTGATGCCTTGTTGTATTTACTCATATCGGGCATATTAGCGTGTATGATTGAAATGCTTGGTATGAGTGGGATCCGACAATCTAGTTGTTTATCCTTGGCAGCCTCTCATATGGGGAAATGTAAGTCTTGTGCTACGGCGATAGTAGTCCGCTACTGCCCGGTTCACGAGTCCTGCTAACCCGACACTCTGCTTGGACCCTTGGTGGCGGCATGTGATTCATTTCGTTCCTATATACATCCCTTGAAATGTCACGCGGTGATACTTGGAGTCCTGCCTAGCCTGCTACAGCCGGGATACGGAGTCCTGTTAGCCAGTGCTACAGCCCAAGTTCATCGTTGATGACCGACATGCTCGAAGTGTTTCATGTATGCTGTCCCCATAGGTTAGTGCCGCTTTGGGTTCACGACTAGCCATGTCGGCCGGGTTCTTTGTCATATGGATGCTAGCGACACTATCATATCGTGAGCCAAAAGGCATAAGCGGTCCGGGCCATGGTAAGCGACACCGTGGGAATACCGTGCGTGAGGCCGCAAAGTGATATGAGGTGTTACCAGCTAGGTCGATGTGACTTGGAATCGGGGTCTGACAGCGTTGGCATCGAGCGGGGCTGCTGTAGGTCCGCTAAGCCAAACTGGTGAAGTTGAGTCTAGAAATGCTTTAGTTATATGTAGAAATTGATTGTGGGAGGGCGTAAGGCTCTTTTACTCCTTTACCTTATGCCCTCGATCTGAGTCATCCTCTTCTCATTCAACGTGGGTTTAGGACTAGGCTCTCTTTCTCTATCAGGTTCACGTGTTACTATCCGTAGTACCTTGTAGGATTGTCGGTTACATCCTCAGTTCAGTGTTACTAAATGTTAGTGTGCTACTACTTGAACCAGAACCTTGATATGATGTTGTTGAGTGGTTTTGCAAATCTGATTTTGAATGTCTCAAATTTGATTTGAGCATTTCTGAATGTTATGCTGCCGATTTTCCTAGAAATTCTAATGCCTTTGCATTATGGCTGTGCTTTCGGATGGCCACCGTTCCCGAACCAAGTGGTTACGCTGACCCATTGCATTGATGTGTGCGGTCACAGCCATGTTGGTTAGGGTGATGATTGAGGCTGGTTATCGATGGTATCCTGAGTATACCGTCGAGGAGCAGTTCGAGGATTTCAATCAAAGCCAATACCTATACGCGGTCGGTTTATCCATCCTACCCGAGACTCTTGAGCCACTTCACTTTGTTCCTATGGGCTCGGAATCACTATTGGAATATCATGCAAGATGCAGCCTATTCCATGATGACTATTATTGAGCAGGACTGCTTTCTGAAACAACACGACTTCCGCTATATGCGGCATCCCTTCACGGGCGCATGGCTACCTTGAGAATCTGTACAGTGATGCATCCCATGAGACTCACTCCTCCGTACCACTCTTGAGTTCTTTGGAGGACAAGGACCGTGAGAACCGGGCCTTGCGTATGGAGCTATTTAATGCCGCTCCGACCCTTTGGGCTACTCGACTAGGTTTGCACCCCGTGCAAGCGGATGTATGGACATGAGAGATCTGTACCTGTCTTGAGGCGAGTCTGCGGACTTCATGGAGTGGCGTGAGGTTGGAGGCATCACTCCTCCTCGTGGGCCTCTTCTGCCACCCTTTGTGGGTCCACGACAACATCCGAGTCCTTATGGTCCACAGGCCCCACAGGATTATGCATTTCAGACGACCATGTTCCACTTCAGTGCAGGTGGTGACTTCTATGAGGACTACTATGGAGCTGCTGAGTTAGTAGTAGTATTGCTAGTATGGTACTAGTTGTGTTTCCACCGTCTGCGTGACTCGTGGAATACGACTTAGTGTGTATCATTCGGAAGTGTAGAAAAATAATGTATAGAAGTTGGAATGCTTCCGATGAGATGTAACGCCTTTCCTTATAGTTGTACTCCGTCAGGCTTGTACTAAACTATGAATGGTGTGTATGACCGTTGGTATATATATATATGGCAGTTATATTACCATGTCATACGGATGAACATCTTTGCATTCCATACCGTCCATTACCTTCCGCACTTCCTTGTTAAATTCTGCCATCCTGGTTTAAACCTTTGCTTTGTCTCCCAGGATGGTCAACACTCGGAATTCTCCTGCTGTTCCGGGCGAGGAGAGGCGATGCAGCCGAAATGTGAATCTGCCGCAACCGCCATCTTTGGCTGAGGTGATCTTTGAAGCGAGCATAATAAGCCTTGAAACTAACGCGCTTATTGGGCGTATTGAACAAAACACAGCCCGCCAGACCAAGAAGCGATGGGGTTTCACTCAATGATTTCGTCAAGCTTTATCCTCCAAAGTTCAAATGCTCCGTCGAGCCACTCGGCGCCGATGATTAGCTCCATGATATCCATCACAAGCTGCGTTCCGCCAATGTATGCGAGGCGACAAAGTTACCTTTGCCGCCTACCATCTGGAAGGCCCTGCCGGTCTCGGTGGGAAAACTATGAGGCTATCGTCCGGCTGGACAAGTTACAACAGGATGAATTGATTGCCGCCTTCATGAGCACCATATTCGAAGGACTTATGGACCATAAGCGTGAGAATTCTGCGTTTCACCCAAGGCGGTGAGCGTGGATGCCTCTGCCGTGAATTCGGGAGGTTAGCACGTTATGCTCGAAGAAGTTTCTACCGATGCTAAGCGGCGAGGTTCCGTAAGGACTTAGCCCGAGTTCTGTGAGGATCTCCGTGCATGAATGTACCTCTTTCTCGAAGCTAGTCAATAAGGCTATCGGCGCGAGGCTGGCGGAACTGATTTGAAGCTTCACGCAAGCACATCCGTGATTACGGATCATCATCCGCTCTGGTTCCCGAAGCGCGGGTTTGGGTTCCTATCTGGCTCTACCACCCAGGTACACCCGAGGCCATCCTTGAGCGCCTCGCCCCAATCAACCGTATTTTCCACCCAAGACATATGGAGGTCCAAGCTGCTAATGTATTTACGGCCAAATGTGATCACTGTTTCAAATGTGGAGAGGCAGGCCACTATATTGAGTGTCCCAGAACAACCCCAATCAAGCTGGAAAAGTCATTGGTCGCGGCAAGCCAGCAGGAAAGGTTCCCTATGCCAAGCCAGTTGCCACCGCTCGTGGCCATGTCAACTATGTCTCTGCTGAAGAAACCTATGAGGATCCTAACGTCGTCCTCGGTACGCTTCTTGTTAATTGCCATCCGGCAACTGTTCTTTTTGATACTGGAGCATCTCATTCATTTATTTCTGAGAGCTATGCTCGTTTGCACAACACCACATTCTGTGACATGCCTACCTCCATGGAAATCCAAACTCCTGGTTCTAGATGGCAAACCTCTAGAATAAGTCATGGAAATGAAATTCTTGTCGACAGATTAGTCTTTCTCGCATCCTTAATAGCTCTCAAGTCCTCGGACATAAACATCATCTTGGGTATGGACTGGATGTCAGCCCATTATGCCAAGATTGATTGCTCAACTAGAACCGTTCAACTTACCCATCCTTGGGCAAAGCGGTGAATGTGTTAACCCGAGTGTCTAGCGCCGACTTTACTCATAAATGCCAACCCTCTTCCGGATCTCGAAGATATTCCGGTGTCCGTGATTTCCGGATGTCTTTCGGAAGAACTGCGGGTATTCCACAGCGGGGATGTCGAGTTTGTAATAGATCTTATTCCGGAACCGTCCCAATCTCTAGGAGACCTTATAAGATGGCACCCCTAGAACTAGCTGAACTTAAGAAACAACTCGATGAGTCCTTGCAAAGGGTTTCATCCGTCCTAGTTCATCTCCATGGGCTTGCCCGTCCTCTTCGTCAAGAAGAAGGATGAGTACGGATCGGATGGTTGTAGATTACCGACCTGTCAATTTGGTCACTATCAAGAACAAGTATCCGCTCCCGGGATCAACGACACATATGATCAGCTCGCTGGATCCTCGATCTTTTCAAGATGGATTTGAGGTTGGGCTACCATCAAATCAAAATCAGGAACGAGGACATACCCAAAGCGGCCTTTGTCACTCGTTATGGCCAATCTGAGTACACCGTCATGTCCTTCGGTTTAACCAATGCTCCAGCCACTTTCTCTCGGTTAATGAACTCAATCTTCATGGAGTACTTGGATAAATTAAATGCGTGGTATACCTCGATGATATACTCATCTACTCCAAGAATGAGGAAGAACATGCGAACATCTAAGGCTAGTATTGATGAAACTTGAGAGCACCGCCTTTATGCCAAATTCTCTAAGTGTGAATTCTGGTTGCAGTGACCTATCTAGGACATGTAATCTCTGGTAAGGGTATTGCTGTCAATCGGCGAGTTCAAGCCGTCCTTGGTTGGACTCCACGAATCGGTAAAAGCAAGTTCGGAGTTTCCTCGGTTTGGCGAGCTATTGCCGCGCTTCGTCGAAATTTCTCTAAAGTTGCTAAACCTCTAACGAACTCCTCAAGAAAGATAAGAAGTTGAGTGGGCGCCCGATCGAGATCAGCTTTCGAGGCTGAAAAGGCGCGACATCTGCTCCGTACTTATACCACCAGATTTTTCAAAGGACTTTGTTATCTATTACGGCGCCTCGCGACAAGGACTAGGTTGCATACTCATGCAAGATCGTCATGTGATTGCCTCGCATCTCGACGATTCGTCCACATGAGGATAATTATCCCACACGATCTAGAGCTTGCGGCGATGGTTCATGCACTCAAAACCTGGCGACATTACCTCACAGGTAATCGTTGCGAAATCTACTGATCACCAAAGTCTGAAATATATCTTCACCCAACGGTTTGAATCTCGGGCAAAGGCGTTGGGTCGAGATTGATACAGATTTCGACTTAGGAATATCCTACACCCGGCAAAGCCAATGTCATGGCTGGCGCACTAAGTCATAAATCTTCTTGTAACAATTTGATGTTACAACAAGGTCAACCAATTCTCCACGAGGAATTTAGTAAGCTTAACCTTCACATTGTTCCTCGAGTTCCTTTCCACCACAGTGGCGAAACCTACCCTTACGGATCAGATCATCAAAGCACGGAAGGTAGATCAGGAATCTCCGTATCAAGAGAAACATCAAGAAAGGAGTGATTGTTTCTCCATTGATGAACAAGGTGTCGTGTTCTTTGGAGACCGTCTAGTGGTTCCCAAGGTGCATAACTTTGAGGCGATTGATCCTTAAGGAAGCTCATGACTCTCCTCTCACCATTCATCTGGTAGTACTAAAATGTATCAAGATCTCGCGGAGTTTTGGTGGACTAGGATGAAGAGAAAATCGCTCAATACATTGCTAAGCTGCGGCGTTTGTCGTCGAGTTAAGCGAACATCAACGACCTCTTGGTACCCTTCAACCTTTGGACATTCCTGAATGGAAATGGGATAAAATCGGTATGGATTTCATTACGGGTTTCCAGGACCAAGAGAGGAATAACGCTATCTTCGTCATTGTTGATCGTCTTTCCAAAGTAGCCCACTTCCTACCTGTTCGTGAGAGTATAACCGCTAGCCAGCTAGCTGAATTGTACATCTCCCGAATAGTGTCTCTTCATGGTGTCCCATTGGAAATTACCTCGGACCGTGGTAGTCTCTTCACCTCTCGATTTTGGGAAAGTTTCCAAAACGCTATGGGGACTCGCCTCTCCTTTAGCACCGCTTTCCATCCCCAATCAAGTGGTCAAGTAGAGCGAGTCAATCAAATCTTAGAGGATATGCTTGAGCTTGTCATCTCTTTCGGCATGAATTGGGAGAAATGCCTTCCATTACGCCGAGTTAAACTTATAACAACAGTTATCAAGCGATGAGGCAAAGCCCTTCGAAGTTCTTTATGGGCGAAAATGTGAGCGCCTCTTAGCTGGTGAAAACGGGAGACAACTCTTTGGCGGATATGATTCGGAAGCGAGGAACAGAGTTCGCGTTGTTCGTGAGAATTTGAAAACAGCCCAATCTCGTCGGAAGAGTCAATATGACCGCAAACATAAGCCCATGGCTTATGAAATTGGCGAAGAAGCTTACCTCGGGTTTCTCCTTTAAAGGAACCCATCGATTGATATCAAGGGCAAGTTGGCTCCTCGTTACATTGGACCCTTTAGCATTCTTGCCAAGCGAGGGAAGTTGCCTACCAATTGGAACTACCTCCGCATCTTTCCAAGGTCCATGATGTCTTCCACGTTTCCCAACTCAGGCGTTGCTTCTCGGATCCTATCCGTGGAGTGGACCACAAGCAACTTGATCTCCAAGATAACCTCACCTATCGAGAGTACCCCATTCGTATCCTCGATCAAACCGAGCGTACCACTCGGCGTCCGATATCAAGTTTCTAAAGGTTCAATGGTCAAACCATTCCGAGCAAGAAGCAACTTGGGAAAGGGAGGATCGTCTTGACTTGAGTACCCACCTTTTTATAGCAGATTCTAAATCTCGGGCGAGATTCTTTTGAGTGGGGTGAGTTGTCACATCCCATAGACCATGCATTAGGGTGTGCATCATGTTTAAATTTCATCTGAATTTGAAATGGGGAAGGCGAAACCCCAGAACACCCCCCTTTAAAATAACTAGGGTTTACTAAAATTTAATTCAATGAATCAAAATGCCCTTCAAAATGCTCATCCTCTTTGTTTGGGTTTAAGATCCATGTCAAAGAAGGTGGGACATTTCTAGGTCACCAAAGGGTTCTAAATTTAATTCACAAAATTCTGAAATGGGCATTTTAAATTATGAAAAATATTTTAAGTGTTCAAAATTGTTAAACTAAAATGTTCATGTTGGGAATATTCCAACTAGTGACCAGGAGCATTTGGTAATTTTTGAAAGTGTTTTGGTATTTTAAAAACCCTAAACAGATTGCAGAAAATAGAAAAAGATAAAAAAGGAAAACCCTTACATGCATGACTCGGCCCTGCCCGGCCCAGCCAGCAATGGCGCCATTAGCTGCTTAGCTCAACTTGACGAGCAAGGCTAATGCTTGGCAGCAGCCTTGGCGCCACGCACCTGGCGCCGCCCTGCCCGCCCTCGCCGCCTCGCCGACCGGGGCGACCCAGCGTCGTCCCCGAACCCCAGACACCTCACTTCCCCCCTGCTCTCTCTCTCGCTCGCCCTCGACACCCGCCGCCACCGCCGACCACGCCACCGTCGCCCGCGTGCTCCCGCCGTCCCGCACCTCGCCGCCATGTCGGCGCTCCGCCGCCCCGATTACCCCTAGCCAGCTAGTCCCCTCGCTCCAAGACCCCAGAGGCCACTACTCCGACCTCGGCCGAGTCCAAGGCAGCGGAGATCCCCATCGTCGCCGCCGCCGCATCAGTCCGCCCCGACCCGGCGAAGCTTCCTGCGGGTTCACTCTGAACCTAGCTACCCCCTATCCTCTCCGTTCTCTCCTTCTTGCACCACAGCGAGCACCCGGCGATCGCTGAACCCACCGCCAAGGCGCTCGTCGCCCGACAGGCCTCCGGTCACCTTTGGTCACTCCACTATGCCCATCGCACTCACCACTCTCAATGAGTCTAACCACGCACTCCCGTGCCTCGCCGAGCCGCTAACCCCTAACCCGTCGGTGGCGAGCCTCGTCGCCGCCCGACTCGTCATGGCGCCCACTCAAGCCACCCCTCACCCAACCGACCCCACCAAACCCAGCGGCTCACCTCTAGCTACCGTAGGTGCTCCCAGCTCCATTTGGAGCCGGAAAGTGCAAATGCACTTGCTCCGCGCGTCTGGCCTCGCCCGGGCTGAGCGCCGGTGAGTTGACCTCACCGTGGGCCTGTTGACCCTACGGGTGGATGGCAGTGGACCCCACCGGCTAATCTAATTAGGATTAGTTTTAATTAAAACTAATTAGTTAAACTAACTTGACATGCGGGTCCCACTGGTCGGTTTGACCGGGACGCCCGTTGACCCTGACGTCATCTTGACCTCATCTTGGCGCATTAATTTAAATTCTGGAATTATTTCTATATACTAAAATCAGAATATAATTCAAATTTCAAATGCCTATAACTTTTATTCTATAACTCCAAATGCAAAGATTTATATATGAAAATTTATCAGAAAAATACACTCTATCCATTGGTACAAGTTTCATGCATGTTAAAACAAGTTAACTATGCTGAACAACCAGATTAAGATTTTGCACCATTAGGACTAACTCACATGATCTATCATTTGAACCTTTGGTCCAAATGAGATCATCCTGTCCCTCAACTTGCATTAGGCCAACACACATTCATCTTGCCATGTCATAGCATGCATCATAATGTTGCACATTGGTTGTATGTTTATTTTGGTGTGTTTTCATGATAGGTTCTGCCCCGAAGATAACCTCGATAACCCATCGAAGGCAGTTCTCTACCCAGTTCCATCGGGCAAGCAATTCATTGAACATTCGATACAAACCCATGTTCTCGCTTACGCTCTCATTTCTTGCATTAAGACAACGCGATTCAACTGTTGTGTGCTGCGGTAGTTGAACCCACTTCCTTTGCATGACTGTCATTGCCACGGTAACTAGATGAAACCCACTAGTATGTGTAGGAGTTGATTGAGCCATGTTTGTGTTTCCTACCATGCTATGCTTGCTATGCTTAGAGTTGTGTCAGTGCGGCTCATCGGGGTGATGAGCTGGAGTGAAAGGTTGTGTTGGTTCGAGAGTGTAAGTGTTGAACACGATTTGGTAAAGGTATCGATGAGAGGCCATGTAGGAGTACATGGTGGGTTGTTTCATTGAAGCGAACGTAGGCTGAGATCTGTGTTTGTGATCCATGAACTAGCTACTACCACACATTGGGCCGAAACCAATGGACCCTCTCGGCTTCTTAACCACCCTGTTCATAGTCAGGGAGTTGCAAGTAGTTTACGGTGTTTGTAGCATCTTTGGGGCATGCCGCATAGCGCTGACCTTAGGGGTGGGTTGTGTTGCGGTGAGGCACCGTGGCCGATGTACGAGTGCCGTTTGGTATCTCGGGAACCCTGCACACATCGTTCGGGGCTGTATGGGAAACCTCGGCGGACTCCTGCGGATGGAACCGAATAGGCGATAACTGGACTAGGGACTTGAGTGTTTAGGTAGGCTGTGGCCGACACCCACGTTGGGCTTCCGCTTGAAGGTTGCAGAGTACATGTCGTGTAAGCGACGATAAGTGGTGAGCGTGTGTGAAGAAGTATACCCTGCGGGGTTAAATATGATCTATTGAATAGCCGTGTCCACGGAGAAGGACTTCGGGTTACCTATATCAGTTCATAGACAAGTAAATGGATACTACTAAAGCCTCAAGATAAGTGTGAGTATAGTGGATGGCCCTCTCGGGGATGACGAGAGAGGATCCACGGTGGAGTATTGTGATGGTGGATAGTGGACTGGTATGCGACAAAATGCTTTACAAAGTGTGTTTACGTGGGATAGCAGCCAAGAGTCAAAGCTGGCTTGCTGCATTTAACTCCACTCCCTTCCTTGAGAATGTGCATGTATGATAGGATTACGTGGTAAGACTTGCTGAGTACTTTTGTACTCATGTTTGTAATCAATATTTTTAGAGGACTATACCACCCCTCCGGCGGATTCTATGTAGATGTTGACTTGACGAGTAAGCTAGCCACCGGTGGCGATCTAAGACTTGTGAAGGGCCATGTAGATAGAAAGGCTCCAACAAGCTTTCTTTCTTTCTAGAGTGCTGTACTCAGACTACTTTGCTTCGCATGTGCTTGTATGATTGTATGACTTGGGTGTTGGGTCATGTGACCCCTATCATGTATGACTATGTTATGTATGGCTCCTCGGGCCTCTTAAATAAAGTACTTGAGTTGTAGAGTTTTGTTGTGATGCCTTGTTGTATTTACTCATATCGGGCATATTGCGTGTATGATTGAAATGCTTGGTATGAGTGGGATCCGACAATCTAGTTGTTTATCCTTGGCAGCCTCTCATATGGGGAAATGTAAGTCTTGTGCTTACGGCGATAGTAGTCCGCTTCTGACCGGTTCACGAGTCACTGCTAACCAGCCTCTTGCTTGGACCCTTGTTGGCGGCATGTGATTCATTTCGTTCCTATATACATCCTTGAAATGTCACCGGTGATACTTGGAGTCTGCCTAGCTGCTACAGCCGGGATACGGAGTCTGTTAGCCAGTGCTACAGCCCAAGTTCATCGTTGATGACCGACATGCTCGAAGTGTTTCATGTATGCTGTCCCCATAGGTTAGTGCGCTTTGGGTTCACGACTAGCCATGTCGGCCGGGTTCTTTGTCATATGGATGCTAGCGACACTATCATATCGTGAGCCAAAAGGCATAAGCGGTCCGGGCCATGGTAAGCGACACCCGTGGAATACCGTGCGTGAGGCCGCAAAGTGATATGAGGTGTTACCAGCTAGGTCGATGTGACTTGGAATCGGGGTCTGACAATGCCCGCCTGGTCTTCAGCGCTCAAGGGCGCTCAATATTCCCTTTCTTTGAAATGATGCCTTGTGGACCGGGCATCTTAAGTGTGAGAGACGCATAATGCGGTATTGTGTTAAAGCGAGCGAAAGCTTCGCGTCCCAGTAGTGCTTGATTACCACTTTTAAATGAAGCGATGTGGAAGGTTAGCTTTTCGCTATGGAAGTTATCGAGGGAGCCGAACATAACTTCTAGTAGGAGGGAGCCCGTGCAATGGGCTTCTGGGCCTGGCGTTACTCCTTTAAAGGAAGTATTGCTATGGCTAATTTTATTTGGGCCCGTCCCCATTTTGCGGACTGTGTCCTGATATATCAAGTTTAAACTACTGCCGCCATCCATCAGGACTCGTGTAAAGGGGTATCCGTCAATTATCGGGTCTAACACCAAGGCAGCCCATCCTGCATGCCGGATACTTGCAGGGTAATCCCGATGGTCGAAGGTGATCGGTTTGGATGACCAGTGGAGGAACTCCGTTGTGATAGGCCCTAGGGCACGTATCTCTATGGGCGCCACTTTGCTTCTCCCCTTTGTCATGTGTAACACATTTACTGTTTTGACTTCTGGTGGGAATTTCTTCTGTTCCCCAGTGCTTTGTTTGCGAGGTTCGTCATCGTCTTCACTTGGTGTATCTAGCCCCTTGTGTTCGGCGTTGAGTTTGCCAGATTGCTTGAAGACCCAACATTCTCTATGGGTATGATTTGCGGGTTTATCGAAGTCTTTGTGGATTTGACATATCTTGTCCGAAATTTTGTTTAGGTGGACAGTTTCATCCTATTGCCTTTGAGGCAGCTTTTGCGACCCAGCGAAACTTTTAAATCCGGCGTTTACCGCCCGTGCTCTTGGGCTGTCTTCTTTACTCCGGCGCTTGTTTGTGCTGCGTCATGGCTTCCCATTTCCGTCCCTGACTTCGGATGTACTTGGGTCGCTGGTGCTAAATCGGGCTAACCAGCTGTCCTCGCCCGCGCAAAAGCGGGTCATGAGGCTTGTTAATGCAGCCATTGTTCTCGGCTTTTCTTGTCTGAGGTGTTTGGCAAGCCATTCGTCTCGAACGCTGTGTTTGAAAGCTGCTAAGGCTTCGGCGTCCGGACAGTCTACTATTCGAATTTTTTTAGTAAGAAACCTGTTTCAAAGCTTTCGGGCTGACTCTCCGGGCTGTTGAGTTATATGACTTAAATCGTATGCATCCGGTGGTCGGACATAAGTCCCTTGAAAATTTGCCCGAAAAGCGTCCTCGAGCTCTTCCCAACTTCCAATGGTGTTTTCGGGAAGGTGTTTAAGCCAATGCCGGGCTGGCCCTTTGAGCTTGAGGGGTAAGTACTTGATGGCGTGGAGATAGTCTCCTCTAGCCATGTGGATATGGAGGATATAGTCCTCAATCCAGACCCCAGGGTCTGTCGTTCCGTCGTATGCCTCTATGTTTACGGGCTTGAATCCCTCTGGAAATTCATGGTCCAGCACCTCATCGGTGAAACATAGGGGGTGTGCGGCACCCCTGTACTTGGGTGTGCCGTGGTGTTCGGAATTTTGTTGTATTGTATTGCGTGTTTGAACGCGCATTCTTGGCCCGTAGATGGATCTAGAGGGGCCATCCTCTTGGTGTGAGTTCTCGCGTGGATCGTGTACTGGCTTGTGTGCGGCGTCGTTTACCGCTCTATGTTGGCCATGAGGTCGCCTATCCGACCGGATGGCTGTTTTGTTTTTTGATTGCGGGGGCTCTAAGGCTTCCTCATCGAATTCAGGTAGTAGCTTTCGCTTCGGGTAGCTCTTTGTGTGGCCGCTGCCGCCATACTTGTCTGCGGTGTTGAGTACTTTACTCCATCTGATTCGGAGTGCATCTTCCGCAGTCTTGAGCTTCCGCTTCTGTTTTTTCAGGCTTCGCGCAGTGGTGAGGAGCTTTTTATGGAGGCTCTTCTGCTCTAGGAGCTTATCCGGCATGATATCTTCCGGACTGTTATCTTCGCCGGAGACGGGTTGTTCGGTTCGATTCTCCGTGTTGCCATCATCGGACGGTTGTTCAATGCCGTTTTCGTCGTCCTCTGGCTCACCCTGCTCTATTCTTTGGCCTGTATGCCTTGTTTTACATCGGCGGGGTTTGGGCGGGGGCTTACGCCGCCGCTTTGACTGCTTTTTGAGGGAATGATCCTTCGCTGCGTCCTTCCGTTCCTCGTCGTCGTTTTGTTTGGGTGTGTCCACCATGTATACATCATGGGATGAGGTGGTTGTCCAGTGCCCTATGGGCAGTGGTTCCTGTTCGTCTCCTGCATCGTCGTCCATACCGTCGATGTCTTTGGAGTCGAAGTCGAGCATGTCAGTCAAATCATCGACAGTGGCTACTAAGTGGGTGGTGGGTGGGCGGCGAATTTCTTCGTCATCCGCATCCCAATCCCATTGGACGTAGTTCGGCAAGGACTCTCCTGACAAGGAGAGAGACCTTAGTGAGTTTAGTATGTCACCGAAGGGCGAGTGTTGAAAGATATCCGCGGCGGTGAACTCCATGATCGGCGCCCAATCGGATTCGATTGGTTGGGGTGCGGGTGGTTCGGAGTCCGAAGGAGAGTCCGGCAATTTGGAGTCACGGGCCTCGTGAAGGGTAAGGCTGGTATTCGGCTCGATCGCCATTGAGGCTGCGGCCTCCATGGCGGGGTATAACCACCCATCCATGGGTGGTGCAGCTAGCTACGAATTGAGGGTCGGTGCGGTGGCAGGTGCGATCTTGAACGCTGTCTGGCGGCAGAGCTAAATCATGCTCATCGAGACCATGCGGCGCACTCGGTAGGGGCTCGAATCCATCGAAGATCAAGTCTCCGCAGATGTTGGTCGTGTAGTTTAAGCTTCCAAACCTGACCTGATGGCCAGGGGCGTAACTTTCAATCTGTTCTAGATGGCCAAGCGAATTGGCCGACAGTGCAAAGCCGCTGAATACAAAAATCTGTCCAGGGAGAAAAGTCTCACCCTGGGCTGCATCGCTAATGATGATCGAAGGAGCCATCAAGCCTAATGATGACGACACAGAGGAACTCCCAATGAAAGCACCAATGTCGGTGTCAAAATCGGCGGATCTCGGGTAGGGGCTCCCGGACTGTGCGTCTAGGCGGATGGTAATAGGAGACAAGGGACACGATGTTTTTACCCAGGTTCGGGCCCTCTCGATGGAGGTAAAACCCTACTCCTGCTTGATTAATATTTATGAGATGGGTACTACAAGAGTTGATCTACCACGAGATCAGAGAGGCTAAACGCTAGAAGCTAGCCTATGGTATAATTTTTGTTGGTCCTACGGACTAAACCCTTTGGTTTATATAAGCACCGGAGGGGGCTAGGGTTACACAGAGTCTGTTACAAGGAAGGAGATTGAGGGAGTCCCGGACTAGGGGGTGTCCGGATAGCCGGACTATCGTCACGGCCGGACTCCAAGACTATGAAGATACAAGATTGAAGACTTCGTCCCGTGTACGGATGGGACTTTCCTTGGCGTGGAAGGCAAGCTTGGCGATATGGATATGTAGATCTCCTACCATTGTAACCGACTCTGTAACCCTAACCTATCCGGTGTCTATATAAACCGGAGGTTTTAGTTAAATGGATGAACAACAATCATACCATAGGCTAGCTTCTAGGTTTAGCCTCCTTGATCTCGTGGTAGATCTAGTCTTGTACTACCCATATCATCAATATTAATCAAGCAGGAGTAGGGTATTACCTCCATCGAGAGGGCCCGAACTCTGGTAAAAACATCGTGTCCCTGTCTCCTGTTACCATCCGCTTAGACACACAGTTCGGGACCCCCTACCGAGATCCGCGGTTTTGACACCGACATTGGTGCTTTCATTGAGAGTTCCTCTGTATCCACCAATAGGACCGATGGCTCCTTCGATCATCAACAACGACACGGTCCAGGTGAGACTTTTCTCCCGGAAGATCTTCGTGTTGGCGACTTTGCTGCGGGCCAATTAAGCAGCCATCTGGAGCAGATCGAAGCTTCGCCCTGGCCATCAGGTCAGATTTGGAAGTTTGAACTATCGCCCGATATCGTGGAGACATGATCTTCGACGGATTCGAGCAGCAGCCATAGCGGCTGCATTGTCTCGATGGGCATGATCTAGCTCTGCGGACGAGCGGTGCCACAGGCCGCACCGGCATCCGCTCCGACCCTTAATCCGGGCGGATTCCCCGATCGAGGGCGAGTGGTTGGACACCGCCTCGGGGCTACAATCTCTGGCGATTGAGCGAACTCCATCCTGTCGCTGCGAAGACATTGACTCCAGGGTGCGGACTCCTCTCGGACTCCGAACCCTCAGCGCCCCTCGCCAATCGAATCTAATTGGGCGCCCATCATGGAGTTCACTGCCGCGGACATCTTTCAGCACTCGCCCTTTGGCGACATCCTGATTCACTAAAGTCTCTCTCCTTATCCGGAGAGCCTGGCGGACTACGGACGGGAAGGTTGGGATCTGAGACGGCGAAGAAATTCAACGCCCACCACCACCCACTTTTGTAGCCACTGGCGATGATTTCACCGACATGCTAGACTTCGACTCCGAAGACATCGGCGGTATGGACGGCGATGCGGAGGCGACCAAGACCAGCGCCTACGAGAGCCTTTGGAAGGCCACCTCGTCATCGACATATACATGGTGGATATCCCAAAAGATGGGAGCGGCGATGGAACAACGGAGGATGGCCCCTCAAGAAACAGCCAAGCGCCGGCGTCGGCGGCTCCGCTATAAATCCGCCACAATAAAATGGTGATTCCGGCACGGAGATAATAACACCGGACAGCGCGAAGAGAACCCCTCGGCAGGACTCAGCGCGGGAGGAGGGAGAAGCAAGTCCGCACGACGGTCTTGGCGAGAAAGAAGAGGTCGAGGGCGATAATTATCGCCTCCCTCCGAAGATGAGGCAAGCCTCGGCGACGACAATTTGTAGTGCTGAGGATCCCGCCCGAACAGGAGCGTTTCAAGCAGGCTTATAGCCATGGCAAGAAGCCTCAAGAAAAAGCAACAACACTTAGAGCTAATCAAGACACGCTAGCGGCAGATGGACTGAAGTCCTTGCAGCGAAGAGTATGAACTCGAGCGCCCCTCCAAAGCTACCCCAAGCGCGGCCGTTGCCTCGACTAGAGGAGGAAGCACCCAAGTCACCAGCATGCGACATGGCAGACCGGCCACCCGTGGCGCGACAAAAACCTCTCGGCCCTCCGCTCAAGCCACACCCGGCGCCGCTCAAAAGTACCAAGGCACGGGAAAACGCGGCGCGGACTTACGAGATATATTGGAGGATAAGGCAAAACATACAAGATCGATCTACGGATCACGTGGGCGCCCAACAACACGGGATGATTACCGTCGCGCCGGATACAGCAACACCGGCCGGGCCAAACCACGATGAACAAAGCTCATATGAGCTACGTCGTGATATATTAATCTGAGGCACCGCACCCACTATGCTTCATAGATGAAGTAATGGATCATCAAATCCCCGAGGGCTTCAAACCCGTAAACAACGAATCATACGATGGTACCACAGATCCTGCGGTCTGGATAGTGGACTATCTCCTCCATATCCACATGGCCCGCGGTGATGATCTACATGCCATCAAATACCTCCCACTCAAGCTTAAAGGACCAGCTCGGCATTGGCTCAACAGCTTGCGGCGAGAATCAATTGGTTGTTGGGAGGACACGGAAGCCGCATTCCTTGATAACTTCCGGGGCACATATGTGCGACCACCCGACGCTGATGACCTTAGCCACATAATCCGGCGGCGGAAGAATCAGCGGACAATTACGGACACGGTTCCTAACAAGAAAAATCAAATCATTGGTGTCCGGATCACGGCCCTTGCAGCCTTCAAACATAACATCCGGCGAGTGGCTTGCCCGGCACCTAGGGCGGGAAAAGACAAAATCCATGGCAGCCCTCACAACACTCATGACCGGCTTTTGTGCGGGAGAGGACAACTGGCTGGCTTGAAGCAACAACGGCCAAACATCACGATAGTTCGGATACCAAGGACAGCAATGGCAGGTCGGCGTCGCCAACAAGAACAAGCGCCGCGTTACGGTGACAACATCGAAGATCGGCCGTCAATGCCGGATTCAGAGGCTCTAAACCGGTCGTGAAGAAGCCATTCAAAAGAAATACCCGAGGCCCGTCCAACTTGGACCGAATACTCGATCGCTTGTGCGGATACATGGCACCCAAAAACCAGCCAATCACACCAACAGGATTGTTGGGTGTTCAAGCAAGCGAGCAAGTTAAGTGTCGAACTCAATGATAAGGGGCTGCATAGCGATGACAAGGAAGAGCCCGACGCCGAACAATAGAGGGCGAAGGGTTTTCCTACACAAGTGCGGACTGTGAACATGATATCGCAACCCACATACCCAAAAGGGGCGGAAGCATGCACTAAGGGGCGTATATGCGATGGAGCAGTCGCCCCGAGTTCAACCCATGGTCTTCCTTCGATCACCTTGATCGAAGGACCACCCACTAGCATCCGTCCGGTGGCCGCGCATTGTTTCTTGACCCAATTATCGGCCAGTTTCACCTCTCCGAGTCGATGGACAGCGGTAGCAGCCTGAACCTGCTTTATCGGGATAGAGTGTGCAAAATGGGCATAGACCCTCAAGGATTAAACCTACAAAGGCGACCTTTAAAGGCGTCATACGGGTGTAGAGGCCAGTTATGCGGGCTCGATTACACTAAAGTGGTCTTGGATCCCGGATAACTTCGGAAGCGAAGAGTTAATCTTCGACATCGTCCCATTCATGGCGGCTATCATGCCTTTGCTCGGACGAACCGCATTGCAAAGTTCAATGCGGTGCCGCACTATGCATACCTCAAGCTCAAGATGCGAGGCCCTCGAGGTAATCACGGTCAATGGAAACACGAGCGCTCTCTCCAAGCGGAGGAGCACACGGCGGCCCTCATGGCGGAGGTACAAAGCAGCCTCTCACAGCAATTCTTGAGTCCGGCCACTAAGCGTCGAACAACATCAAGCGCGCCGGGCAACCTACAACAAGACCGCTGGCGCGATTCAAGCAGCGTAGCAATCCGCTAACCCCGCCCTCGCGAAATTGTGAAGCTAGTATTACAGCGTACATAATTACGCTCTGGAGATACCATGGGCATATGGGGAGGGGCAAGACCCTGCACGCCAAGAATGCGGCTCGACCGCACCGAGGCTCCTGATTGTGTCATTCTCTTTCTTTTTTCCTTTTTTCTTCCTTTTTCTTACTTTCATGACTCCGTCTTTCAGAAGTCCTGTCCGGCACTAGAATCGCCGAACTCAAGATGCAACAGCCAGGGAAGCAGAAAGCCACGTCAAGTGTTCAGGTGGTCTCTATTACGAGCATTATACCCGTTTTACATACCACCCCGCAGCTTACCCCTGGAGGGGGACATGTTAGATGTCCCATCCCTTGCTTATCGCACTATTTGTATCATTCTGCTTCCATTGCAGTACCTTTTTGAATAAACAATGCATAGCTTTTGCTTATTATTGCACTATTTTATTTATCCATATATATGTTCATTTCATGACATGTTGCAACCGTACACTTTAGTGCGGCCAATACACCGAGGGCTTAAGTATCCCAAAATTATGGTGTGATAAGTCGAACACTTTCACAAGTCGGCACCCGAACTTATAGCATTATATGAATCGGCTCTGAATCATGTCTTGGGTCAATAGTTGGGTTTGCCCGGCTCCGTGTTTTGGTACCTTACGTTCCGTTATATCGGCTAAGGTAGCACCGGAGAACCACTGCGATTGTGCCCAGTTGAGCTGGGTCGAGCACCTCGATGAGAAAGCTAAAACGGCCGTCATGATAGAAGGCGAGCGATCGCTGTTCGAGAGGTTTTTGGGTCCCTAAAGACTTATGCCGCTTAGGCGAGGAACCGGAATTGTCCGGCCAAAGGCGTGGATAGCGCCCGAACTCGATCTTCGAATACTAGGGGCTTCGCCGAAATTTAAAATTATAGAATTCTATGGCTAAGTGAGAGTGTTCAAGCATTATAAGTCCGATTGCCTCGTTACGTTGTGTTGGCGCCTCCTAGATGGACCCAAGAATGGGAACAAGAGTGCTCAAGGTTATCCCAACACCCGGCACTCGTGGCATTGGGGCTGAAACCAGCGACTTGCCATGTCTCAAATTTGATAAGCGGCCGCACATAAGGTAATATTTTAAATTAATAAGCGTTGCTTAGCGCATATGAACAAGTTTTCAGCGTCTGATAACAAATGCGAGCCTATTCAAAATTACATCCTTGGAGCACTCATCCGCTATTCGGCGGGCACCCTTGAAGGCCCTCATAGTACATTTTGGCGTCGATGCTCATGGCCCTTGGTGGCCCGTCCGTCACATGCTTCTCCGCATCCAGCTTGCCCGGTGCACTTTAGCTTGCAGGCAAGGGCCAACGGACACCTTCAATGCAGGCGGAGGCGCTTGATGACTTCAATCCGTGGACGAGGCATCCACCGACCGCTGCACCAAGCGAAGTATCTCCGGGCATGGCCTCCAATGGCCACAACGCGCGCTATAAGGCCCTACATGGCCTGTTCGGCGACCTTGTGGAGCTCGACCAGCTGCTTCAGCATACTGAGACCAGAACACCTTTTCCGTCGAGCTCCCTCCACTGGCGCGGTAGAATCACGGCAGCATCGGACACCTCTGCGACAAATCTGCGAATGCTCTGGAGAACTCGAATCCGGGTAAGTAATAGGTAATTCACTTTCACATGCTTGCTTTGCATAAATAATGCCTTACCCGCCGCTATCTTCTTTAACGACTCAATTTCTTAGAGGGCTTTTTGGGCCTCGGCCTTAGCAGCTTTGGCACTCTCAAGAGCCGAGGCGAGCTCGGACTCTCGAGTCTTGAGTCACGCTCCAAACTCGTGTTTTCCATGAGAGCTTGGAGCTCTTGCCGCTCTGTAGCCAGCTCGCCTCCCCTTCTCTCGCTCGGTGTGTTCCGCAGCAGCTTTGTTTTTGGCCCACGGACATCGCTTTCTTGAGTCGCCACCTCGTTAAGTGGCAAGCTGCAGTACCCATATTATTCATGTTATTTTTTGCAGCGAAACCTTTTTATAAGGTATTTCTTTAATAAAATACTACTTACCTTCCGTGTCCTCGAGCTGCTTCTTGGCTTGGCGAGCTCGTTCTCGGACCGCTCGAGTTCGCTTGATGCATTGACCTCCATGATCGGTCTGGCAGAGAGTCGGCAGCGCAACTTTGCATACCCATATTGACATACTTATGTTAGACTCCTGCGTATATCTTTTTAGATCCTAGTCCGGCTTTCTTTCCCAACGCCGAACTAAGCATCGAGGGCTCTTGTCTGTCACGGTAATATTTTACATATTCTAAACTTACCTCAAAGCTGTTAGAAGGCTGGTGCAGGCTTCAGTCAGCCCGCTCTTGGCGGACTGAACTGTCTGGATCACCGCACTCATAACAGTCGGGTGCTCCTCCTCGATGGGGCGCTGTTGGCGCCTCCAGAAGCTCTCGGTGCCTCGGTTGGATGGAGGACACGGCGTCTTACCTTCTTGCGAAGGATCCGCTGGCGGACTTGGAACGCTGATGGTTCCGGCATGGAGTCAGACGGGTCGGGCTTAGAGCCTGGGGGCCTTGCCCCCAGCGCCTAGAGTCCCGGAGGTTGCCTTGTGGCACCTCCTGCGCTACCTCCTCTTGACCAAGCCCCTCTTGGGGCCCTACCGCAGCGTCGTCCATGGCGTGGGGCGAGGCGTCGGGCGAGTACTCTCCATTTCCGGCGAGCCCGAGGGACCCGCTCGATGAATCGGCGAACTTCGCCCTTGGGCGGGCTGCAGTTGTTCGACATTAGAGAACACTCTGCAATAATAAAAGCCATGGGTATCCGGACACTTACGATCTCGCCAGGGCTTGGCCCTTGTAGGCCAATCCTCCTCGTCGTAAATCGGCGTTGGTGGAGAAGTCCGGAGGAAGGTTCTTCCTTCTTGGACCCTCCGGCCTCCCGGTTGGGCGGCCTTCCTTTCTTCTCCTCCCCGGCTGGAGGAGCTTCTTCTTCCTCCTCGTCCTCGGGAAGATTCTGCATCAGAATCGGCAGCACTGGCATCGGGAGCTCCTTGAGTTCCGTGGCCTCCTTCTTAGCCTTCTTCTTGGCACCACATGCGGCGCGGAGCCAGCAGCCCGTCAATCAGGCGTTCTCCGGGTCTTCCGGCAAAGGCAGACAGTTAATCTGTCCGGGCGTCTTCACCGATCTGTCAAAGATTAGGAGTTTTAGATCCCACCTAGAGTCAATCTATGAAAAAGAGTCCCGTAAAGGGTAAAATAACTTACCTGCCGGCTTGGCGCGCGAGCTGTATCCTTGATCTTTCTTAGCGAGATCTTTGGGGCTTTGGCGCCCTTGAACAGCACCTTCGAGCGTCTTCGTATGTAGTGTCAAAGAGCCGGCTCAAGGTTCGGTGCTGTGCTGGATCAAACTCCCACAAATTGAAGGCCCGTTGTTGGCAGGGGAGAATCCGGCGGATGAGCATCACACGGATTACGTGGACAAGCTGAGATTCTTGTCCATCAGGTTTGAGACGCATGTTTGGAGTCCGGATAGCTCTTCGAATTCCCCATGTCAGGCCCTTCTCTTTCCATGACGAGGCCGTGTGGGGAAGCCAGATCTAAATTGGGGCCGCCACCCATTCGGGGTCGCGTGGCTCGGTGATGTAGAACCACCCCGATTGCCACCCCTTTATTGTCTCTAGGAAGGCGCCCTCGAGCCATGGGACTTTGGCCATCTTGCCAACCATGGCGCCTCCGCCCTCCGGCAGCGGCCACCCACTACCTTGATCGGACGTTGAAGATCTTCAGCCATAAGCGAAGTGGGGCTGGATCTGAGAGGAAGGCCTTGCACCGACGATAAATGCCGAGATGTTGAGGATGAAATTCGGGGCCAGGTCGTGGAAGTCCAGGCCGTAGTAGAACATGAGCCCCGGACAAATGGGTGAAGTGGAAAACCTAGTCCCATGGAGGAAGTGGGAGAAACACCACCCTCTCATGGGGCCGGGGTTGGAATGAGCTGCCCGCGATCGGGCAGCCTTGTGCGCGATGTCGCCGCACAAGTATCCGCCTCCAGTCTTGTGATGTGCCCCTCCGTGACGGAGGAGGCCATCCACCTCCGCTCGACATGGTTGGAGAAGGTTGAGGTGGGATGTGCGGACTTAGGCGCTGGAGCTCGAAGTCGCTGAAATGGATAAGCAAAGGAGGAAGAAGGCGTGGGTGAAAGGTGGTCCTTATCCTTATATGGATGAGACGAAGCTATCGTCCCCACCAACCTGGTAAAACTTGCTTATTTCCCAAGCGCCGGAATCAATGGCGCGATGGGTTACCCGTCCGTATTGATGAGAATCCGAAATAAGGGGGCACGATCTATGCTTTGATAAGGCGTGCCAAGAAACCGCCTCGCTAAACACGCTGAGGTGGAGCAGTAAAAGCGATTCATATAAAGGCCTGGCCGTGGTGTGATGTCACGCCCGAATACGTCAGCGATCTGTGCAAAAGTTATTCTCTCTACGGTGGTATGTGGAACTTGTTTTGCGAGCGGACACTATCCTTGTGTTCAAAACCTTCTATGAAGTATTCGAGGAGGAACCCGCCTCGCAATGCGAAGACAATCAACGAGCGGACTCATCGTCATTGAAGCCTGGTTGAGAGACTCTTGAGGAGTCCCGGACTAGGGGTGTCCGGATAGCGGACTATCGTCACGGCGGACTCCAAGACTATGAAGATACAAGATTGAAGACATCGTCCCGTGTCCGGATGGGACTTTCCTTGGCGTGGAAGGCAAGCTTGGCGTCTGGATATATAGATCTCCTACCATTGTAACCGACTACGTAACCCTAACCTATCCGGTGTCTATATAAACCGGAGGGTTTTAGTCCGTGGGATCGAACAACAATCATACCATAGGCTAGCTTCTAGGTTTTAGCCTCCTTGATCTCGTGGTAGATCTACTCTTGTACTACCCATATCATCAATATTAATCAAGCAGGAGTAGGGTATTACCTCCATCGAGAGGGCCCAAACCTGGGTAAAAACATCGTATCCCTTGTCTCCTGTTACCATCCGCCTAGACGCACAGTTCGGGACCCCCTACCCGAGATCCGCCGGTTTTGACACTGACAGAGATCTACATATCCGTATGGCCAAGCGTACCTTCCACACCAAGGAGAGTCCCATCCGGACACGGGACGAAGTCTTCAATCTTGTATCTTCATAGTCCAACAGTCCGGCCAAAGGTTATAGTCTGGCTGTCTGGATACCCCCTAATCCAGGACTCCCTCAGCCGCATCTTCGCGGTGACAATCCAAGGGACTTGTTTCATCTGGTTGACATCCTACGATACGGGAGATTACAAATGGAATGCACAAACCATCATTTGCATCCCTAACGGTAATCCATTATTTTGCAGGGACCAGTCATCCCCCGATCAAAATAAGATCGCCGATTCTGGATGTGCATTTGCATCCGCGATTCGGTCTAACTTGGAACCTTGTAGCTGACTTTGGCATATTGGGATCAACTATCTTAGCAGTCGTTACCCATGGTACCACTGATGTGCAACATGGTCACACAATCTACCACGATCGGACCGTCACCATCTACCCAGGTATTCCATTTTTAACCCTCTCGCCTTCTCTTTCATTGTTGTACTAGTAGTATACTTTGTAGTACTAGTAGGAGTACTTTTTACCTTGGAGGACGCGTATAGCTAGCTAGGCCCTTGAAGACTTGAACCCACTAGCTGCCACCATTTTGGTTTTTCCATGTCTTACTATCTCATCGATGTAGCCAAGAGTGGCTATATATAATAAGCCAGTTATTTTACTTCCTCCATACCGGATTAGTACTATTTGCTGCACAGTATTACTGACCGCCACATTTGAGCACAACATTATTATGCATGGACCTTGACTATGTACGTCACCATGTCTCCAGATCTAGGATGCCGCGTGTACCAGATGAACGGCGTCGAGTTCGACCCCCGTGATGCTACATGGGTGCCGAGGAACACTCTTGGAGAGTACTCGCTTTTCATCAGGGACAGCTACCCCATTGTGAAGCAAAGCGGATGCCACCTTCCGTGCACGACATGGAAGGCCTGCCGTTCATGAAGCATGGTTGTGTCTTGATGTGCACGCGGATGAGCGATATCTTTGGGACCGCTATCCCTGATTTATGCCGCTTCAGCTTGGATGAGTCTCCAGCGTGTGGAACCGGACTAGAAAGCTGTGACAATGATTCCAGTTGCCCACCGCTATGGATAGTGCCATCCATGAAGAACACCAAGGACTGGAACCTTGAGGAGGACATGTAGCCCATCTATAACATGTAAGTGGAGTACGGTAATTGTGAACGGTAGCGCTGTGAATATATGAAGACTAGTCGTGCACAAATTTATCACATGAGTTGGAGATGAACTTGTGTCGCATACTGGCATTTGTCCTTTAGAATTTATTACTAGTAAATGTGTTATGTGTACGTGCAACTTGTGTGGTTGTTGCACGGGCTCCAACACGCTCTTTGAGAAAAAAGGTGGCACAGCTTTGGATATACGTGACGTGGCGGCATCATACAGTAGCATCGTTCGCTATAGTTGTACTAGTACACTCCTACTAGGACGACAACTCCTATAAAACCTTGCGCTTGGCTCTTTGCCTCTTCGGGAGGTTCAAGAGTTCGTACTCGTGTGAACCTTGCATTTGGCTCTTCGCCTCTTCGGAAGGTCCAACAATGATGATACTACAGTACAATATGCTTCTGGCAATCTGACACCGATTGAACTTCTTCACGTCCATCGCGAGGGCAAGGGAGAGGGAGAGGGAGATGGAGAGGGCGCTGTAGTCAAAACCCTCTCCTCGTCCTGTGAACCACCGCGCGCGTGGGCGAGGGAGAGGCGTAGTAAGCAAGCTTCTCCTTGTTCGGCGAGTTGACGGGACACATCAAAGCAGTACTAGTACTAGTAGTAGTAGTCCATACTGGGTCCTTTCCGCTTAATATGGCTTAATTTGAAACGAGAAAAATACACTGGCGGCCAACGTATGTAACAGTACGCTCTTTACGGTCACTATATATAGTTTTTGCGGCGATTATACGATCACTAGCTCATTTAGAGCACCGTATTGCACCCTACTGACCGGCCACATAGTCGACGTGGCACTTTGCTGACTGGTTAAATTGTCACCTAGTTTCTGGGTCCCACCTCTCAGTTGGCAGAGCAAAGAAATCAGTTAAACAAAACTTTACGCAGGCCCGAGACGAGTCTAACGCTTGCGCGCGAACCGCCCTGGCGTTGTATGTGAGTGCATGCACGTGTCCTTCCTCGGTCTTCCAACAAAGAGTGTACTACATGATGTACATCTACACTTCCAATTCATTTAGCCTTTAATCTAAATCGATATTGATTGACTAATGCACCAACTTGTGTTGTAGGTATAGGCTACATGTCTGTCCTTAATTATAGCATGCAACGGCCTTCATTTAATCTTCTTATCTCAATGGTCGCATGCACACATAAGTCTGCTACTTTTGGGCGTTAATTATGCCCTAGTCAATGTGTAAATCTCTAAATGTACAGTCTTTCACGGACCTAGGGAGTAGGTTGAGCACTTGAGCGTGAGCGTGTGTGTTGCGTCGTGTGCTGTGTGCCGCATGGGTGCGTGAGTGTTGCGTGCGTCCATGTGTACGTGTGAGTGTTGCATGTTGCATGCATGCATGCATGCATGCATGGGGCTTACTCCCTCCCATTGACATGTTCATATTTCAAGCTTCCTCTGTTCCCTCCATATGGTGATACTCCCTCTGTTCCCAAATAGTGCAGAGTAAAAGCCTCCCTCTGTTCCCAAATCGGAGTATTTATCTTTCTACAGATTTCAACAAGTGACTAGGTATGGAGCAAAATGAGTGAAGTGAGCATAGAGGCATAGGGATATCTTGTAGAAAGGAAGTCCTCATGATCCATTATTCCCCATCTCGGTCGGAGAGAACTATTCAACTAGTCTTCGTGGTGAAGTGACAATACACGCTTCTGCCAGATGGGACACGTAATTAATAAGCTGAACCAGCGTGTTGGTGTTACTAAATCAGCCTTACCGATCTGCCATCATGTTTGCCATGAAACACGCTTCCATAAATATGCCTCGCACCTCTGTCCTCCATTAAGCGACATATGGGCCCTCTTGAGGTAGACCCACATGTCATCGGTGTAACTATTTACACTCCGAAGGACGATATATCCTGGTAGTAGTACTAGTAGAATTGAGATTGAATGCACTTTCTTCCCGTCTTCCACTCTTCTTCCTCCTCTTCTTCTTCCTCCTCTCTTCCCCATCGTCGGCAGCTCACCATTTACCCCGCTCCTTGCTCGCCCGCCGCACCATCTTCCTTGGTAGCTCGGCGTACCATATCCCCGCTCCTGCTCGGCCACACGAGGAGAAGCTTCTTCGCTCGCCATTGAATCCACTTCCCGGCTCGCAGCACCGAAAACCCCAATGGCAGAACCGGTGACGACAGAGAGCCGCGATTGGAATTCCCTCCCCGATGTTCTCTTGGAGTAGAACTGTAGTCGTATGGACCTACTCAGCACCGTCCGTCTGGCCGCATGCTCGGTGTCTTTGTACTGTCTACTCGTCTGCAACCGGCTGGCTCTTTTCAAGACACCCTGCTTGTTGATGCCTGATCCTTGTAGGTGGCCCAGACACCGACTTGACGATCCTACGGAGGTTGCCGTGGTGCCCCTCGACATGCTACCACTACCCGTCCACCTACCCTTCATGTGCGGCCACTACTAGGCGGGCATGAAGGCCAACTGGATCGTCCTCATCCACCAATCTGGTAGTCCATGGCGTCTCGTGGATATCTACACCCAGCGAGAGATCACCCTTCCATCTTTGGATACCGCCGCCATCGAGCCTCGCGGCCCATCGGACACTCCTGCCTACTACACACGAGACGCGTCAAGATTTTGCCTCGACCTCTGTTTGCAGAAAGTTGTAATCTGCGAAGTGCCCACACCATCAGAAGACTACATGAATTACAAGCTCATTGCCTTGTTCAACAAGGGATTAGTCTATCTGGAATCCGGTCGCCATGCATGGTTATGGCTCATCATCAATCCTGTTGAGGAAACATTTCTGTCTGATGCTATAGTGCACGATGGCATCGTTTACGTGATCGGCATTTACAGATTGGCTGCTATCTTTGGTGGAATCTATCGTCGTGTAATTGTTCTATCTCATCTCATCTTTACCTTATGAATCGATGCTGTTCATTTGTTACAAATTTAAATGCATAGCATGTCTATAACCACATCATTGCTATATGTTCCTCTCATTTCCTAGATTTTTATGACCACACATGTTATTGTTAGAGTTGATATGAGAACAATTGGCATCTAATGATTGTTAGAATACATATTATGAGCATAACATCATGATTGCTATATGTTACTCTCATTTACAAGATTTTTATAACAACGCATGTTATTTCTTAGAGTTGATATGAGAACAGTAGTAGTAAGTGCTACGGTAGAATATGAGTAGGCCATGTCATAGCTGTTTTCCTCTCATTGTTACATGATGTTTGAACCATGACATATTGCTAGAATATGAAAGCCATTGGCTTTTTTTTAACTTGGGGTATGATTATGACCACGGCATTGCAATTCTCTGTCTATGATATGTGTCACTGTTATAATAATCTTAATTCCACATACTCTGAACATGATTGTTTATTTTTGTCCTTTTGGTCTCAATTTGAATTGTTGCAGCAGACGCCGTTATCGTTGGCCTTCATGATTCAGGACCTGGAATCATACAAGCCAATGGGTGGTGGTTTATCGCTCGTTCAGGTGACGGCGGTCATTTGATGCTCATTCGCATGTACCAAATTGACCAAACCATTACATCAAACCACATGCGGTACAATGCGTTAGGCGTTACGTGACATTGATGGCTATGGCTGCTTCGTGTTAGAGAAAGATCCCACTCCGTTGGGCGGCGTATTCAAGCTGAGGCGGGTTTACAGCCTCGGCAACCACTCCTTCTTCCTCGGGCTCAATTATCGATCATCAACCAATCATCGATCATATCACGGCGATGATTACTGTGCTATGCAATTTCCATTCGTGAGAGGGGCTGTGTTTACATCATACCATGGGTTTCATGAATCACCATATCCGAGATTTGTCGACACAGCTTGTTGCGGATAATCTTGATTGTGTGAAAGGCATCAAGCTTCCATGCGATGGATGGCTTTTGCAAACCCGACATGCGGTGATGTGGTTCATGCCAACAGCAAATATGCACAACTTGATTCGTGTTGATATCTAGACTGAGCCATGTATTCTGCTGCTTTGTACGACCCCTTTTGTTGGATATTATGTACTGTTGTTAGTTTGAAGCACTCCTCTGGTTTGAAGGATAGATACCTTCACGGGATCAAGTGCATCCTAACTCACTGCGTGGGATGTACTTGATAATGATGATGGAGATCTTTGTCGAAGCCATATATATATATATATATATATATATATATATATATATATATATATATATATATATATATATTGTGACACTAAATATGACTAGTAAGTAGTACGATAGCGAGTACTAGTATCGTCGGTCAAATTATTCATCATGTCCACACATTGAATTGGCGTGACAACACGCTGCTGGCGTGAGGTGACACAAGAATCCCGCGGCGTGTTGGGTATTCGGAGTTCAGATTTGGAGTACCACTTATCTGTCGAAATATTTCATCATTCACTTAAAACAGTCGATTGATCATACCTTGAGTACCATATAACTGGAATTACCGATGCAAGTCGAAGAAGGATTGGCGGTGCTGCCCGGTGGCGTCAAGTTCGATCCACGGATCGAGGCTGATCGAGCACCTTGAGGCCAAAGTGAGTCTTGACAATACGAGATTTCAGTCTCTCATCGATTTGTTCATACCAACCATCGACAGCGAGCACGGCATATGCTACACCCAACCTGAGAAACTTCCAGGTAAGACACCGATCGGTCATCTATTGCACAAACATATTCCTTTGTTTATAGCTCTATTTTTCTTTTTAGACGCAGACCTGGTGAAGCAATTACATTTTGACAGTTAATAAAAAGTGAAACAAGTGACTGCAACATGCCAAAGATGTTATGAAAATGCCAACTAGGTACACTAAAACTTGTATTCCACAATCTGCGGGTATCACCTTGAGTGGCCTAAGGAAGCATTTCTTCGGCGCAATTCAGGCGTTCAAAAGGGGCACGTGGGCGCGTCCCAAGATCTGATCGGTCGCGGCATGCACGCGATGTGGCACAAGACCGACAATACCTTGCCAGTGATGTAACGGTCGGCAGACGGGCAGCAAAAAAGGTTCTGGTGCTGCAAACTGGGTGAGCACCAGTACCACCTCGGGGACCTGGAGCAAGAGAACGAGCGGGAGTTGGTCCTCTGCAAGATTTTCTACCAGACGAACACTAGGTTCAGGAGTAAAAAGATTATAAGTCAGTTTGGTATTGGTAGTTGTACTACCTTGTCGTCCGCAAGTTGGTATTGTTGTTAACGATCTTTTGGTATGAACTTGCATTTGCTTCCAACCATCATGTCGAGGTCGATGTGGATATAAAGCTGAATCATTTGTTTCAAAACAAATTTTCAGGCACCTGATTTTTATTTGATGGGTAGCATAAGCACCCGCCGTTCGAATTCCCAGTTCTCCAATTTTTTCGAAACAAGTGCATGCACTTATTATCACGATAAAAAAACAATATCCATGTTGCATCCCAGTTATCAGTCTGTACTTGCAGAATTCTCTCGTTTATTGAGCACGTATATTGTTTTTTTCAGGTCGAGCAAGTTTCAACAGGGCTGTAGATTACCCAGGGTTGGTTTTGTTTTTAACAGGCCCAGCCCATGACGACAACAGGGCACAAAGATCCAGCAGGTATCTACTGGCCTCTGGCCCGCTAGCGTTAGTTATATTTTGTCTTACAACATCGCAGGCAGTTGTTTTTACTGAATAAAACACAAAACCCAGTTCTATTTTCCTCTTGAAACGCATGTCCTACATCAGTTTTCTAAGCTCTACCTATAGTTTTACTAGTTCATATACACGTATCATTATATTGAAAACACATAAAATTCCCTTTTCATATTTACATCCTTATTTTTGTTGTTTTTCCCACCCAGTAGCTGATTTTTTACCACCGGTTTTCCTTAAACCAACTCAATTGTTCCACGTCTTATTTGCTTACAAAAACAAAGCGATTTTTTTTTGCAAATCAATAAGTTCTTAAAAAATGTTTATCATTTCGGGATTACAACAGCTCGTACTCCACCGAAATATGCAAAATAAGGTTGAACTTTTTGACCGTGGTCCTGCGCAGAAAATGGGCTGTAATAAATTACTTAAGAATTAGCAAATGGGCTGCAAATTATAAAAAATAGAAAATGGGCTTTATGTTGTCTGCCACAGATTTGGAGGCTGACCTGTGGGCCTACTAAGTTCATGCGTACACAAGGTTTCTCAAAAAAGAAACTTAGTTAACAATCGACTCTACCAGCGTCAAACCATTAAATGTCAATCTAATGGCAATCATGCTTCTTCACTCTCTGATCTTCCTGCCCCAGCCGCCCAAACCAGCGCCGTCGGAACCACCTGCTCCCGCCTCCCGTGGCCGGCAGTGCTGCCGGGAAGGCCTCACGGCCCCATCATACTCGCATCCCTGGCCTATCTATCCCTCTACTCACCCACACCTCCTGTTATTTTCCAGCGACGGCAGCCGAACCAGTCAACCCTCGTACTCTCCACCGTGTGGGCAGCCACTGCCGTGTCTTCCCCGGCTCCGTGTCGTTCCCTTCGTAGGCCTCGCCTTGGTCCACCGCCCTGGTGCTATCGGCGCGGCGTGGTCAATGATGTCCATCCAATGGCCTTAGTGCTTCTTCAACCTCTGGTCTTCTTGCTCTAGCCGTCCAAAGCAGCGCCGGTCGTGCCGCATGCTCCTGCCTCTCGTTGTCGGTTGTGATGCCGCAGAGGCCTCACCGCCCCCTACTACTCCCACCGCTGGCCTAGGGTATCCCTCTACTCACCCACACCCCCTGTTATTCTGCGGCGACGGCAGCCTCACGCCGCAGCCGAACCAGTGAACCCTCGTACTCCTCTCCGCATGGGCATCCACTACCGTGTCTTCCCCGGCTCCGCGTCGTCCCCTTCCTAGGCCTCGCCGTCGTCCACCGCCGTGGTGCTCTCGGCGCGGCATGGTCAATGTGGTCAACGACCGACTTCCATCGGAAGAGTACTGTATGTGGAGAGGCTGACAGCTTGGTCCACGGCAGCCGCAAGGAAGTGCCTCTTTATTACGCGCAAAATAATTATTCCTCCACGTGACAGCAGGGACCCACCGGACGGGCCACCAGTATTTCGCAAAAAAAAACATTTCCCCCCTGACTGCTGCGACCCACCGGACGGGCCACCGTATTTCGCGAAAAAAACGTTTTCCCTTGACTGCTGGTACCCACCAGACGGACCACCGTATTTCAAGAAAAAACATTCCCCCCTGCTGTCAGCTCGGACCCACCGGAAGTGCCTCCTTATTACGCACAGAAAAATGAATACTCCCCCTGCTAGCTGGGACCCACCATGGTGGGAGGCTGACTTGTGGGCCTACTAAGTTGACGAGGATGGAGGCTTTGTCAACTTAGTCAATATGAACGATTCTAGCTCCGGTGACCGTCGATGTCCATCCAACGGCCATAGTTCTTCTTCAACCTCTGGTCTTCTTGCTCTAGCCGTCCAAAGCAGCGCCCGGTCGTGCCGCATGCTCCTGCCTCTCGTTGTCGGTTGTGATGCATGAGGCCTCACCGCCCCTACTACTCCCACCGCTGGCCTAGGGTATCCTCTACTCACCCACACCCCTCGTTATTCTGCGGCGGCAGCCTCACGCCCATGGCCAGACGATGAACCCTCGTACTCCTCTCGCATGGGCATCCACTACCGTGTCTTCCCGGCTCGCGTCGTCCCTTCCTAGGCCTCGCCGTCGTCCACCGCCTTGGTGCTCTCGGTAGCGGCATGGTCAATGTGGTCAACGTCCGACTTCCATCGGAAGAGTCTTTGACGTGGAGAGGCCGACAGTGGGTCCACGGCCACAGCCAGTTTTTTGTGATTTGCCAAGTAAGTCGCTTTGTTAGGCCTGTTGGGCCGCAAATCTTTGAAGACGAGGAGAGCTTCATTCGGCTGGCCGAGAAAATGGCCCATCAGTAATGAGAAATGGGTTGTACATTTTTAAAACACATTAAAGCGGCAATTAGTTTCAAATATCTTTTTTTTCATTTCGAGATTTCAAATTACATTAATTTTTATGCGTGGAGAATTTGTTGGATTTTATATTGATATACATTTATTTTTAAAATAAGTTTGAATGTGAGTCAAAATTTCCGGATTAAAAACAGTTCGGACCGCACCGAAATATGCAAAATTTCGTATAATTTTTTAACCATGGCCACAATATGGGCTGTAATGCTAACAAAAAGAATATGGGCTCCAAAAAAAACCTTAATAATTAGCAAATGGCTGTAAATTATTAGAAATAATGGTAGATGGGTTGTGTGCTGTTTTCCACAGATTTGAGGCTTTCCTAAAAAAAGGTTGATGCACAAGCAGTGACTGTTGGATGGCCATCCAACGGCCGTCATGCTTCTTCAATCTCTGCTCTTCCTGCTCAGCCGCTCAAATAGGCGCCATGGACTGCTCGCTCCCTCCTCCCGGGCGGCTTGCTGCCACGTAGGCCTCACCGCCCCACCATACTCCCATCGCTGGCCTAGCCATCCCTCTACTCACCCACACCTACTGTTATTCTCCGGCGACGGCAGACAAACCAGTAAACCCTCGTACAGTCGTACTCCCCTCCGCGTGGGAAACAACTGCCGAGTCTTCCCTGCCTCCGTGTCGTTCCCTTCCTAGGCCTCGCCATCGTCCACCGCCTTGGTGCTCTCGGCGCGGCCTGGTCAACATGGTCAACGACCGATATGCATCTTAAGTGGACTTTACGTGGAGAGGCCGACAGCTAGGACCACGGCCGCACGCAAGGAAATGCCTCGTTATTACGCGCAAAATAATGATTCCTCCACCTGACATCAGGGACCCACCGAAAGGGCCTCTGTATTTCGCGACAAATGTTACCGCCGCTGACAGCTCGGACCCACCAGCTATATATTTGCACGCAAGGAAGTGCCTCCTTATTACGCACAAAAAAATGAATACTCCCCCTGTTAGCTGGGACCCAGTATAGTGGCAAGCTGGCTTGTGGGCCTACTAAGTTGACCGGGACGGAGGGCTTTGTCAACTTAGTCAATATGCACGATTCTAGCTCCAGTTACCGTACGATGTCCATCCAACGGTCGTAATGCTCTTCAACCTCTGGTCTTCTTGCTCCAGCCGCCCTAACTAGCGCCAGTCGTGCCTCGTGCTCCTGCCTCCCGTGGCCGGCTGCGATGCGGCGGAGGCCTCACCGCCTACTACTCCCACCGCTGGCGAGCCATCCCTCTACTCACCCACACCCCTGTTACTCTGCGGCGGCGGCTTCATACCCAGTGAACGGTGAACCTCGTACTCCTCTGGCGTGGGCATCCACGCGCGTCTTCCCGGCTCCGTGTCGTTGCTTCCTAGGCCTCGCCGTCGTCCACCGCCCCAGTGCTCTCGGCACGACATGATCAACGTGGTCAAGCAATGGCTTCCATCGGACGTGGAATCTACATGGAGAGGCTGACAGCTGGGTCCACGGTCGCAGCAAGGAAGTGCCTACTTATTACGTGCAAAATAATTATTCCTCCACCTGGCAGCGGGGACCCACCGGACGGGCCACCGTATTTCGTGAAAAAATGTTTGCCCACGACTGCTGGGACCCACCAGCTACATCTTATGCGCAAGGAAGTGCTCGGCGGTCTTGACCCATCCGGTCAAGCGTCGTGGTGTTGTCATTCAGTCACGAGCGTATACGTAAATATATCTTGGTGGATGTAGAGCGCGCCCGTGTTGTAGTAGGCGTGCACATAGCATGTACACATACGTACAGCGACAGGGTGCAAGATAGAAAATACGGCCACGCTTCGTACATACGGGCAGGGTCTCAAGCGCCCTAATCGTGCATGCGTCGGCGAGGGCTTGTGTACATGGCTGGGTCGGAACGGAGCTTAACGTCACCGTCGTGTTCATGGGAGGCAGCGGAATCGTCATGTTAATGGGGAGGCAACGGAATGCATCGTGTTCATGGGGAGGCAACGGAATGCGTCGTGTTCATCGGGAGGGCTTGACGGAACAGGCGATGGAAACGAGGCTTGGCGTACCGCAGAATGGAGGAAACGGCCTTGTGTTCGACCGACCACGTTCGAAACGGGATCCTGTTCGTCGGGAGAAGTGCTCGCGTACCACAAAGCGGAGAAGCGGACCTCCTACGGTCGAAACAGGGTCATGTTGATCGGGAGGGTGTGGCATACCGCAAAAGCAGATTTAAACGGACCTCCTCTGATCGAAGCAGGGGTCTGTTGATTGGGAGGGGTGTGACGTACCGCAAAATGGACGAAACGGACTTGTGTTGGAGCGCTATGGTCGAAACGGAGGTCATGTTCATTGGGAGGGGTGTGGCGTACCGCAAAACGGCACTCCACGGGATGCTGTTCATCTCCACCGTCGACCCCCTCTAGCCTCCACGAGCTACAGTTCATCCATCATCGACCTCCTCCATCCTCCACCTGCGACTGTTCATCCACGGGCTCCTGTTCATCTAGCCTCCACCGCGCGCTACTCCACCGGCCACTATTCAACCACCCCTCCACCATCTACTATTCATCCAGCCCTCCACACGACGGGGTCCTGTTCAACCACCCCTCCACGGGCACCCCTCCACCGTCTACTGTTCATCCAGCCCTCCACACCACGGGGTCCTGTTCATCCACCCCTACACGGGCACCCCTCCTCCGTCTCTCATTCATCCAGCCCTTCACCACACCACGGGTCCTGTTCATCCAGAGGCAACGCCACCGCTCATTGTTCATCAACCCCCCCGCCCCTGCAACACTCACTGTTCATCCCAGGCAGCATCGATCGGCTTGATTAGCGGCGATGGCGATGGAATCGCTCGATCGGGTTCAGTAAACAGCCGATAGATCGCTCGGGTTCAGTAACGTGTAGCCTGCAGTGCAATCGCTCGGGTTCAGTTAGATCCCAACGCCTCTCTCGGGTTCAGTTAGAGCCAACACCACGCACACACGCGCGTACGTGTACGAGAGAAGCGCGCATCGCTCGGCCCCCGACCTCCCACCGTAACCGGGAACTCCCCAAAATTTTCCTCGCCTCGCTTCTACCATGGTTTTTTCCGTCATGGACGGCCCAAAGAATGTCATGCAGCTGCGTCTCCGGCCCGCCCAGGACAAAAAGCCCATTTTCTGTCATGATTTTTTATCATAGAAGTAGGAGCCCACCACATCTATGATGATACCGGGTTTTGTCACAATTATCGTCATAGAAGTGTCATATGTATGACAGAAAAAAATTTCGTTCGGCCCAAAATATCACGGATGTGTCTTTTTTTTGTAGTGATAGGAGACTCTCTCTATGAAGAACATGGTGCTACTTTGAAGCACAAGTGTGGTAAAAGGAGAGTAGCATTGCCCTTCTCTCTTTTTCTCTCATTTTTTGTTCTTTGGGGCCCTCTCTCTTCTTTTTTTGGCCTATTTTTTTACGGAGTCTCATCCCGACTTGTGGGGAATCATTGTCTCCATCATCCTTTCCTCATTGGGGAATGCTCTAATAATGATGATCATCACACTTTTATTTACTTACAACTTGATATCTAGAACAAAGTATGACTCTATATGAATGCCACTGGCAGTGTACCAAGATGTGCAATGATCTAGCATAGCAAAGATATCAAAAAACAGACAAGCCGTGGAAATATCATGCTAGCTATATTATGATCATGCAAAGTAATATGACAATGAACACTCAAGTCATGTATATGATGATGATGGAAGTTGCATGGCAATGTATCTCGGAATGGCTATGGAAATGCCATGATAGGTAGGTATGGTGGCTATTTTGAGGAAGATATAAGGAGGATTATGTGTGATAGAGTGCATAATATCATGGGTTTGGATGCACCGGTGAAGTTTGCACCAACTTTCGAGGTGAGAAAGGGCAATTCACGGTACCGAAGAGGCTTGCAATGGTGAAAGGGTGAGAGTGCGTATAATCCATGGACTCAACATTAGTCATAAAGAACTCACAAACTTATTGCAAAAATTTATTATCTATCGAAACAAAGTACTACATGCATGCTCCTAGGGGTATAGATTGGTAGGAAAAGATCATCAGTCATCCCCGACCACCACTCATAAGGAAGACAATCAGAAAATAAATCAGGCTCCGACTTCATCACATAACGGTTCACCATACATGCATGCTTCGGGAATCACAAACCTCAACACAAGTATTTCTACCAATCCACAATTACTAAATAGCATGATTCTAATATCACCATCTTTATATCGCAAAACTATTGCAAGGAATCAAACATATCATATTTAGTGATCTACAAGTTTTATGTAGGATTTTATGACTAACCATGTGAATGACCAATTCCTGTCAACTCTCTAAATAGATATAAGTGAAGAAAGAGAGCTGAATTATTTCTACAAAAGGTATGCCCACGCTCTAACAAATATAAGTGAAGCAAAAGAGCATTCTTCAAATGGTGGTTTTCTATGTGTAGGGAAACAGGCAATCCAAACTTCAAATGATATAAGCGAAGCTCATGAAGCATTCTATAAAGCCATACTCAAAAGATATAAGTGAAGTGCAAAGATGTCACATCCCTAGTTCTGGTATGACCTAGGCTAGCTTTCATGTCAGAATCATGTTTAAATTCAAATGAACTTGAAATGGGGGATGTTCAAACCCTAGCATCAATGAAATTTAAATAGGTTCAACTAAAATATTTTTTCAGTGAACCCAAATGGCCTTAAAAATGTTCATCATTTTAAAAATGCTAGAAACAAGTAACGGAGGTGATGCACATTTTGCATGACATTTTGGATTGTTTAATTAACACATAATGTATTTGAATTGGAGCAAATATATTCCATAAATATTTGTAATGCTCCAATAATTACGGAAATTTGTGAGGGCTTTGGAATATTCCTTTTAGTCCTGCAAAAATTACGGAGGCAACAAAAATGATTTAGTTCTTAAAACTAAATCAAGACAAATTGCAGAAATAGAAAAGAACACAAAATAGAGAAAAGGAAAGAGGCTTACAGGCGCTCACTGGCGGCCCGACAAAGCTGACTGGCCCAACCTCAATCGTCGTCCTCTGGTAGCGACAAAGGATTTAGGGCACGCTGCGCCCGGCAGCATGGGCGCCACGCCACCTCCCCGCTGCCTGCCCCCTCGGCGCCATGTCTCTCTGGACATCACCACAGCGCCTGGACCCCTCTCACTCTCATCCCCTTCCCTACCTCCTCTGCTCTCTCTCTCTCTCGCTGGACCAAGCCGCTTGTCCGCCGCCGCTTGTTGCCGCACCCACCGCCACGGCCTCGCCTCTCGAGCAGAGTCCAAGAGCTCCGCGCTATCGTCCTCGTCCTCTCCGTCAAGTCGTGCATCGCTGGACGCCCTGTGAAGCCGCCATCACCGTTGTCTTCAACCCTCGGCCTCGGAGATCGCCGGCAACGCCACGACGCCGTCTGGCCTCCCCCGAGCTCGGTGACGATGCCATCGAGATCGCTATGAGGCCCTGACCATTTCCCCTCTATTTGCCCGTCGTTTCATGCACCGTAGCCACAAACTCGAGCAGACCCGAGCTCCGGCTGCCGTTGTGATGCTCGCCATCGGTGTTTCCGGCCACCCCAGGGCCGGAGACCACAACCATACGACGCGGCGCATCGCCAGCGTCCTAGAGATGCCCTCGGCGCATCGATCCGAGCCCCGTGGAGGTTCTCCGAGCACCTCCAGCATCTCGGGCCTCGTCGGCGGGTTTGACCCCCCCCCCCCCCGCCCGCTGACCAAATTTGACCCCCTCTGGGTCAATGACAGATGGGCCCCGGCGCCCACTAATTTTTAGTTAGGCTAATAACCCCCGCCCAAAGCGTTGTTTCACCGGCGTGTGGACCCCACGTCGAGTTTGACCCTCGTCAGCCCAGTTGACCTGCTGACATCGTGCTATTGTCATGCTGACGCGGTATTTGACTTTCTGGATTTTAAATAATTCAGGAATTCCGGAAATTAGCCAAAACTTCAAAAATTCATAGAAATTCAACCATAGCTCAGATTGAAATAATTTATATATGAAAAATTATCTGAAAAATGCAGTCTATCCATCTGTATTAGTTTCATGCATAACAAACCAACCTAAACATGTTGTATAGGTGAAAACACATGAATGTCATTTATAAATGTTTAATTTGGAGTAGCACAAACCACATCACATCTACATGCCATGTTCATGCATCATATTGTTGCATATGTTTGTGTATTGATTGCCGACACTGTCCTTCTTGATAGGTCCTGCTCAGGAGACCGTTCCAGAGTACCTGTCAGAGGACCAGCCTCCCATGTTGATCTTTCAGGCAAGCAAAACCCCCTTGTTCATTCCGATACAACCCCACTCTCTTGCTCCTGCGCTCTTTTATTGCATTAGGACAACAACGATTCAACTACTAGTTTATGTTGCGGTAGTTGAACCCATTCCTCTGCATGACCTGTCATTGCCACAGTAAATAGTTGAAACCCACTAGCATGTGTAGGAGTTGGTTGAGCCATGTTGTGTTCCTACCATGCCATGCACTATTGCTTAGAGTATGTCCGGTCGATTCATTGGGAATGAATTGGAGTGTTACGATATGTTACAGTGTTTGAGAGTTAAGTGTGTGAACACGATTTGGTAAAGGTAGCGGTGAGAGGCCATGTAGGAGTACATGGTAGGTTGTCTCACTCGAACCGTCCCTAAGAACTGAGTTCTGTGTATGTTGTCCAATGACTAGTTACTACCACACATTGGGTTCGGTGACTCGGCCCCTCTCGACTTATTAACCAACTTGATCTATGTCGAGGAATGCAACTAGTTTACGGTGTTTGTAGGTAGTGTTATTTTTCTACCAAGTGGCACCCGGCGGATGGGCTTCAGTCAGACTAGGCACAAGTGGCACGGTGTACCAAGTGGCACCGGATGGTGGGCTTGGGAACCCTTCTCACATCATTTGGGGCCGTGAGGGAAAGCCCGCCGGATCTCCTTGCGGATGGAACCCGAATAGGCGATAAACCTGGACTAGAGTCTTGCATGGTTAGTCGGTCGTGGCGACACCCTCGCCAGAGCTTGACTTGAAGGTTGCGAGATACATGGCGTGTACATGGCGCATAAGTGGCGAGGCGTGTGTGAAGAAGTACACCCTGCTCAAGACAAGTGTGAGTGCTATGGATGGCCTTCTCGTGAGGAGGCGGGAATGTATCCATAGTAGTGTATTAATGTGGTGATTAGCAGACTCGTGTGCGCTTTCCTACCTCAAAGAACTTACTCGTAGTCGTAGAACAGGATAGCCACTAAGTCAAAGCTGGCTTGCTGCAACTAAACCCCACATTTCCCTCTTGATACTAATGCATGTATGATAGGATCGATGTAAGTCTTGTTGAGTACCTTTGTACTCACGTTTGTAACTTATGTTCGCTTGGACTAAACCCCACATTGTCCTCTTGATACTAATGCATGTATGATAGGGTCTTGTAGATAGTCGGGCTTCTCACCCTTTTTCATTTGTAGTTGTATGTACTCGGACATGTTATGCTTCCGTTGCTTGTATGCTCTGAATGATGGGTCATGTGACCCCTATTTGTAATAAATGTTGTGTGGATCTTCTGGGCCTTTGTCTATATGAGTTGTTGAATTATGTTGTGATGCCATGTTGTACAACACATAATTGCATGTTATGCGTACGTGTAATGTGTATTGCTATGTGTGGGATCCGACAACCTAGTTGTTTATCCTTGGTAGCCTCTCTTACCGGGAAATGTCTCCTAGTGCTTCCATTGAGCCATGGTAGCTTGCTACTGCTCCGAAACACTTAGGCTGGCCGGCATGTGTCCTTCTTCGTTCCTGTGTCTATCCCTTTGGGGAAATGTCACGCGATGTCTACTGGAGTCCTGTTAGCCCAACTGCTATAGCCCGGATTCACTCGCTGATGACCGACACGTTCGTTGTTGGGTCATGTATGTCTGTCCCTGTAAGTTAGTGCCACTTTGGGTTTACGACTAGTCATGTCGGCCCGGGTTCTTTGTCATATTGATGCTAGCGACACTATCATATACGTGAGCCAAAAGGCTAAGCGGTCCTGAGCCGGGTAAGGTGGCACCCGTAGGAATACCGTGCATGAGGCCGCAAAATGATATGATGTATTACATGCTAGACCGGTGTGACTTAGGATCGGAGTCCCGACAGCTTTGGTATCAGAGCCTAACTGCGTGTAGGATTACTAAGCCAAACTGGTCGAAGTTGAGTCTAGAAATTCTTTAGTTATATAAGGGAATTGATTGTGGATGGGAACGTAAGGCTCTTTTTACTCCCTATACGTCATGCCCTTCTGATTTGAGTCATCCTATCTTTCCTACGGGGTTAAGGAACTAGGTTTTCTCTTCCGTCTAACAGGATCACGTGTTACTACTCTGTAGCCTCATAGGATTGGTTGATCGAGTTTTATTCCAGTTTTGAGTACTTCGGTGCGGTTTATTTAGTATTATCCTCGGAACCTTGGTGATGATGTTGAGTATGGTACTACCCCATCATTTGCGGGATGCCTCATTTTGAGCATTTCTTTGTCGTTATGCGCTTGAAATTGTCCTAGGAGTTAGAGATAATAATCCTTGTGCTACATTCTCCATCCTATAGTTGATCTTGATCCGTCCTTGGTTTCGTTTCCCGAGGATGTAAATCGGTTACCGAAGTTCTATTGCTCATAGCCTAAACCACGGAAATGGTAGGGATCGGGATCCTCCGATTAGTCTTCGTTGGCAAAGTTCATGTTAGAGGTTGAGATGAACAAGCGTGAGACCAACCGCTTGTTAGCGCGGATTGAGCGAACACCACACATCGGTAATGAGTTGGTTTCCATTCTCGACTTCATTAGTGCGAACCCACTCACCTTCCACCATTCCATTGAGCCACTCGATGCGGATGGCGGCTCCGTAGTATCACTCACAAGCTGCGTTACGCAAGCGTAGCTGAAGTTGACAAGGTCACCTATGCTGCATATCACTGGAAGGTCCTGCTAGCCTTTGGTGGCAAAACTATGAGGCTATGCTTCCAGCTGGTCGATTCCTACATGGAGAGATTTCACCGGGGCCTTTAAAGCATCACATTCCTCAAGCCCTCATCGATCGCAAGAGAGAAGAGTTTTGTAGTTTCACCCGGGTAAGATGGCTATTGATGCTTCTGATGAGAGTTTGAGAACCTGCGCGCTATACTACTGAGAGGAGGTGTCCACGGACGCCAAGAAGCGAGCTAGGTTAGGAAGGTCTCAACCCCAAGTTGCGTCGTGATCTCCACTTGCACCATTGCAATACATTCCAAGCTCTTGTGAACAAGGCCATTAATGCGAGACAGCTCAGCTCACTTACGAGGAGTCTCGTAAGCACACCCGTGATGTGGGTTCTTCCTCCAGTTCTAGTTCTCGAAGCGCGGTTGGGTTCGAACTCCGCTCTTCCACCGGATATTCACGAGGCCATCTTATGTGGCGCCTCACCCGATTCAGCGATATGCTCCACCCAAGCCTGTTGGTAGACCGCCTTCCAATGCGGGCCCACGTCCTACTTCAGGGACTTGCTTCACATGCGGAAAGCCAGGACACTATGCACGTGACTACTCTCAAACCAACTATGCTCCACCCCCGCCTGAGAAGTCTGTTGGCCATAGTAAGCCGTCACGCAAGATGACCAGTGCCAAGTCAGCTCCCACTGAACATGGACGTGTGCATCACGTCTCAGCTAAAAACGCTCACGATGAACCAGATGTCGTTCTTGGTAAACTCCTTGTGAATTGTCATCCAGACGCCGGTTACATTACGTCTTGGAGCATCTCATTCTTTATTTCTGAAGCTATGCTAGCTTGCAAAACATATCATTTTGTGATATGCCCTCTCCACTAGTCATTCAAACTCCACGGATCCAAATGGCAAACTTCTAGTATGCGCCATGGTAATGAAATACTTGTATACGGACATGTATTCCTTGCATCACTTATAGCCCTCAAGTCTACAGGATATTAACATCATATTGGGTATGGACTGGATGACAGCTCATCAAGCCAAGATTTATTGTTTCGCCAGTGGTCTGTTCAGCTTACACACCATCGGCAAAATAGTCCTTTGTCTCCACGAGTTGCAAAGCGTTAGCTCTATTCTCTTAATGCAAACCCTCTACGTCGTGGAATTAACACGTCGGATGTCCTCATGAAAGGACTTAGTCGTGGAGCCATCGCAGCGGGTTAGCTTGAAGAGGTTAAACCGGACAAGGGACACGGGAGTTTATACTAGTTCGCCCCTTGATGAAGGTAAAGCCTATGTCTAGTTGTGATGGGATTGATTGGGTTTCGATGACCGGGGAGCGAAATACGCTTGCACGAGTCTCGAGTTGTTGTTTGTTGTCCACTGAACCGCTTGGTCGGGTCGTCCCTTATATATATGGGTTGGCGGAGCGTGCGTGGTGTTGTCATTCAGTCGCGAGCGTGTACGTAAATATATACTGGTGGATGTAGAGGCGCGCACGTGTTGTAGTAGAGGCGTGCACATAGCATGTACACATACGTACAGCAGACAGGGTGCAAGATAGAAAATACGGCCACGTACGTACATACGGGCAGGGTCTCAAACGCCTAATCGTGCATGCGTACGGCGAGGGCTTGTGTACATGGCTGGGTCGGAACGGAGAAACAGCGTCACCGTCGTGTTCATGGGGAGGCAACGGAATGCGTCATGTTAATGGGGAGGCAACGGAATGCATCGTGTTCATGGGGAGGCAACGGAATGCGTCGTGTTCATCGGGAGGGCTTGACGGAACAGGCGATGGAAACGAGGCTTGGCGTACCGCAGAATGGAGGAAACGGCCTTGTGTTCGACCGACCACGTTCGAAACGGGATCCTGTTCGTCGGGAGGGGTCTGGCGTACCACAAAACGGAGGAAACGGACCTCCTACGGTCGAAACAGGGGTCATGTTGATCGGGAGGGGTGTGGCATACCGCAAAACAGATTTAAACGGACCTCCTCGATCGAAACAGGGGTCTGTTGATTGGGAGGTGTGGCGTGCCGCAAAATGGGCCAAGCGGACTTGTGTTGGGCGCTATGGTGAAAACGGAGGTCATGTTCATTGGGAGGGTGTGGCGTGCAAAAACGGCACTCCACGGGATCTGTTCATCTCCACCGTCGACCCCTCTAGCCTCCACGAGCTCACAGTTCATCCATCATCGACCTCCTCCATCCTCCACCGCATTGCTCATCCACGGGCTCCTGTTCATCTAGCCTCCACCGCGCTTCTCCACCGGCCACTATTCAACCACCCTCCACCATCTACTATTCATCCAGCCCTCCACACGACGGGGTCCTGTTCAACCACCCCTCCACGGGCACCCCTCCACCGTCTACTGTTCATCCAGCCCTCCACACCACGGGGTCCTGTTCATCCACCCCTACACGGGCACCCCTCCTCCGTCTACTGTTCATCCAGCCCTTCACCACACCACGGGGTCCTGTTCATCCAGAGGCAACGCCACCGCTCATTGTTCATCCACCCCCCGCCCCCTGCAACACTCACTGTTCATCCCAGAGGCAGCATCGATCGGCTTCAGTTAGCAGCAGTAGCGATGGAATCGCTCGATCGGGTTCAGTAAACAGCCGATAGATCGCTCGGGTTCAGTAACGTGTAGCTGCGGTGCAATCGCCGGGTTGATTAGATCCCAACGCCTCTCTCGGGTTCGATTAGAGCCAACACCACGCACACAGCAGCGTCGTGTCACGAGAAGAAGCGCGCATCGCTCGCCCCGACCTCCCACCGTAACCGGGAACTCCCAGAAATTTTCCTCCCCCTCGCTTCTACCATGGTTTTTTCCGTCATGGACGGCCCAAAGAATGTCATGCAGCTGCGTCTCCGGCCCGCCCAGGACAAAAAGCCCATTTTCTGTCATGATTTTTTATCATAGAAGTAGGAGCCCACCACATCTATGATGATACCGGGTTTTGTCACAATTATCGTCATAGAAGTGTCATATGTATGACAGAAAAAAATTTCGTTCGGCCCAAAATATCACGGATGTGTCTTTTTTTTGTAGTGATAGGAGACTCTCTCTATGAAGAACATGGTGCTACTTTGAAGCACAAGTGTGGTAAAAGGAGAGTAGCATTGCCCCTTCTCTCTTTTTCTCTCATTTTTTTGTTCTTTGGGGCCCTCTCTCTTCTTTTTTTTGGCCTATTTTTTTCTGGAGTCTCATCCCGACTTGTGGGGGAATCATTGTCTCCATCATCCTTTCCTCATTGGGGAATGCTCTAATAATGATGATCATCACACTTTTATTTACTTACAACTTGATATCTAGAACAAAGTATGACTCTATATGAATGCCACTGGCAGTGTACCAAGATGTGCAATGATCTAGCATAGCAAAGATATCAAAAAACAGACAAGCCGTGGAAATATCATGCTAGCTATATTATGATCATGCAAAGTAATATGACAATGAACACTCAAGTCATGTATATGATGATGATGGAAGTTGCATGGCAATGTATCTCGGAATGGCTATGGAAATGCCATGATAGGTAGGTATGGTGGCTATTTTGAGGAAGATATAAGGAGGATTATGTGTGATAGAGTGCATAATATCATGGGTTTGGATGCACCGTGAAGTTTGCACCAACTTTCGAGGTGAGAAAGGGCAATTCACGCATCAAGAGGCTTGCAATGGTGAAAGGGTGAGAGTGCGTATAATCCATGGACTCAACATTAGTCATAAAGAACTCACAAACTTATTGCAAAATTTATTATCTATCGAAACAAAGTACTACATGCATGCTCCTAGGGGTATAGATTGGTAGGAAAAGATCATCAGTCATCCCCGACCACCACTCATAAGGAAGACAATCAGAAAATAAATCAGGCTCCGACTTCATCACATAACGGTTCACCATACATGCATGCTTCGGGAATCACAAACCTCAACACAAGTATTTCTACCAATCCACAATTACTAAATAGCATGATTCTAATATCACCATCTTTATATCGCAAAACTATTGCAAGGAATCAAACATATCATATTTAGTGATCTACAAGTTTTATGTAGGATTTTATGACTAACCATGTGAATGACCAATTCCTGTCAACTCTCTAAATAGATATAAGTGAAGAAAGAGAGCTGAATTATTTCTACAAAAGGTATGCCCACGCTCTAACAAATATAAGTGAAGCAAAAGAGCATTCTTCAAATGGTGGTTTTCTATGTGTAGGGAAGCAGGCAATCAAACTTCAAATGATATAAGCGAAGCTCATGAAGCATTCTATAAAGCCATACTCAAAAGATATAAGTGAAGTGCAAAGATGTCACATCCCTAGTTCTGGTATGACCTAGGCTAGCTTTCATGTCAGAATCATGTTTAAATTCAAATGAACTTGAAATGGGGGATGTTCAAACCCTAGCATCAATGAAATTTAAATAGGTTCAACTAAAATATTTTTTCAGTGAACCCAAATGGCCTTAAAAAATGTTCATCATTTTTAAAAATGCTAGAAACAGTAACCAGAGGTGATGCACATTTTTGCATGACATTTTGGATTGTTTAATTAACACATAATGTATTTGAATTGGAGCAAATATATTCCATAAATATTTGTAATGCTCCAATAATTCTGGAAATTTGTGAGGGGCTTTGGAATATTCCTTTTAGTCCCTGCAAAAATTACCAGAGGCAACAAAAATGATTTAGTTCTTAAAACTAAATCAAGACAAATTGCAGAAATAGAAAAGAACACAAAATAGAGAAAAGGAAAGAGGCTTACCTGGCGCTCACCTGGCGGCCCAGCAAGCTGACTGGCCCAACCTCCAATCGTCGTCCTCCTGGTAGCGACAAAAGGACGAGGGGCACGCGCTCGCCGCCCGCGCGCATGGGCGCCACGCCACCTCCCTGCCTGCCTGCCCCCCTCGACGCCATGTCTCTCTGGACATCACCACAACGCCCCGGACCCCTCTCACTCTCATCCCCCTTCCCTACCTCCTCTGCTCTCTCTCTCTCTCGCTGGACCAAACGCGCCCGTCGCCGCCGCTCGCTGTTGCCGCACCCACCGCCACGGCCTCGCCTCTCAGACGAGTCCAAGAGCTCCGCGCTATCGTCCTCGTCCTCTCCGTCAAGTCGTGCATCGCTGGACGCCCTGTGAAGCCGCCATCACCGTTGTCTTCAACCCTCGGCCTCGGAGATCGCCGGCAACGCCACGACGCCGTCTGGCCTCCCCCGAGCTCGGTGACGATGCCATCGAGATCGCTATGAGGCCTGACCATTTCCCCTCTATTTGCCGTCGTTTCATGCACCGTAGCCACAAACTCGAAAGCAGACCCGAGCTCCGGCTGCCGTTGTGATGCTTCGCCATCGGTGTTTCCGCCACCCAGGGCGGAGACCACAACTCCTCTGACGCGCGCGCGCCATGCGTCCTAGAGATGCCCTCGGCGCATCGATCCGAGCCCGTGGAGGTTCTCCGAGCACCTCCGATCTCGGCCTCGTCGGTGGGTTTGACCCCCGCCCACGACCAAATTTGACCCCTCTGGTCAATGACAGATGGGCCCCGGCGCCCACTAATTTTTAGTTAGGCTAATAACCCCCCTGCCCAAACGTTGTTTCACTGACGTGTGGACCCCACACGTCAGGTTTGACCCTCGTCAGCCCAGTTGACCTGCTGACATCGTGCTATTGTCATGCTGACGCGGTATTTGACTTTCTGGATTTTAAATAATTCAGGAATTCCGGAAATTAGCCAAAACTTCAAAAATTCATAGAAATTCAACCATAGCTCAGATTGAAATAATTTATATATGAAAAATTATCTGAAAAATGCAGTCTATCCATCTGTATTAGTTTCATGCATAACAAACCAACCTAAACATGTTGTATAGGTGAAAACACATGAATGTCATTTATAAATGTTTAATTTGGAGTAGCACAAACCACATCACATCTACATGCCATGTTCATGCATCATATTGTTGCATATGTTTGTGTATTGATTGCCGACCTTGTCCTTCTTGATAGGTCCTGCTCGGAGACCGTTCAGTACTGTCGGAGGACCAGCCTCCCATGTTGATCTTTCGGGCAAGCAAAACCCCTTGTTCATTCCGATACAACCCCACTCTCTTGCTCCTGCGCTCTTTTATTGCATTAGGACAACAACGATTCAACTACTAGTTTATGTTGCGGTAGTTGAACCCATTCCTCTGCATGACCTGTCATTGCCACAGTAAATAGTTGAAACCCACTAGCATGTGTAGGAGTTGGTTGAGCCATGTTGTGTTCCTACCATGCCATGCCTGCTATTGCTTAGAGTATGTCCGGTCTGATTCATTGGGAATGAATTGGAGTGTTACGATATGTTCTGGTGCTGAGAGTTAAGTGTGTGAACACGATTTGGTAAAGGTAGCGGTGAGAGGCCATGTAGGAGTACATGGTAGGTTGTCTCACTCGAACCGTCCCTAAGAACTGAGTTCTGTGTATGTTGTCCAATGACTAGTTACTACCACACATTGGGTTCCGGTGACTCGGCCCCTCTCGACTTATTAACCAACTTGATCTATGTCGAGGAATCGCAACTAGTTTCTGGTGTTTGTAGGTAGTGTTATTTTTCTACCAAGTGGCACCCGGCAGGATGGGCTTCGTACAGACTAGGCACAAGTGGCACGGTGTACCAAGTGGCACCCGGATGGTGGGCTTGGGAACCCTTCTCACATCATTTGGGGCCGTGAGGGAAAGCCCGGCCGGATCTCCTTGCGGATGGAACCCGAATAGGCGATAAACCTGGACTAGAGTCTTGCATGGTTAGTCAGGTCGTGGCCGACACCCTCGCCAGGCTTCGACTTGAAGGTTGCCGAGATACATGACGTGTACATGGCGCATAAGTGGCGAGAGCGTGTGTGAAGAAGTACACCCCTGCTCAAGACAAGTGTGAGTGCTATGGATGGCCTTCTCGTAAGGAGACGGGAATGTATCCATAGTAGTGTATTAATGTGGTGATTAGCAGACTCGTGTGCGCTTTCCTACCTCAAAGAACTTACTCGTAGTCGTAGAACAGGATAGCCACTAAGTCAAAGCTGGCTTGCTGCAACTAAACCCCACATTTCCCTCTTGATACTAATGCATGTATGATAGGATCTGATGTAAGTCTTGTTGAGTACCTTTGTACTCACGTTTGCTTAACTTATGTTCCGCTTGGACTAAACCCCACATTGTCCTCTTGATACTAATGCATGTATGATAGGGTCTTGTAGATAGTCAGGCTTCTCAGCCTTTTTCATTTGTAGTTGTATGTACTCAGACATGTTATGCTTCCGTTGCTTGTATGCTCTGAATGATGGGTCATGTGACCCCTATTTGTAATAAATGTTGTGTGGATCTTCTGGGCCTTTGTCTATATGAGTTGTTGAATTATGTTGTGATGCCATGTTGTACAACACATAATTGCATGTTATGCGTACGTGTAATGTGTATTGCTATGTGTGGGATCCGACAACCTAGTTGTTTATCCTTGGTAGCCTCTCTTACCGGGAAATGTCTCCTAGTGCTTCCATTGAGCCATGGTAGCTTGCTACTGCTCAGAAACACTTAGGCTGGCCGGCATGTGTCCTTCTTCGTTCCTGTGTCTATCCCTTTGGGGAAATGTCACGCGATGTCTCTTGGAGTCTGTTAGCCCAACTGCTATAGCCGGATTCACTTTCGATGACCGACACGTTCGTTGTTGGGTCATGTATGTCATCCTGTAAGTTAGTGCCACTTTGGGTTTACGACTAGTCATGTCGGCCCGGGTTCTTTGTCATATTGATGCTAGCGACACTATCATATACGTGAGCCAAAAGGCGCAAACGGTCCCAGGCCAGGTAAGGTGGCACCCGTAGGAATACCGTGCATGAGGCCGCAAAATGATATGATGTATTACATGCTAGACCGGTGTGACTTAGGATCGGAGTCCCGACAGCTTTGGTATCAGAGCCTAACTGCGTGTAGGATTACTAAGCCAAACTGGTCGAAGTTGAGTCTAGAAATTCTTTAGTTATATAAGGGAATTGATTGTGGATGGGAACGTAAGGCTCTTTTTACTCCCTATACGTCATGCCCTTCTGATTTGAGTCATCCTATCTTTCCTACGGGGTTAAGGAACTAGGTTTTCTCTTCCGTCTAACAGGATCACGTGTTACTACTCTGTAGCCTCATAGGATTGGTTGATCAGAGTTTTATTCCAGTTTTCGAGTACTTCCGGTGCAGTTTATTTAGTATTATCCTCAGAACCTTGAGTGATGATGTTGAGTATGGTACTACCCCATCATTTGCAGGATGCCTCATTTTGAGCATTTTACTGTCGTTATGCCGCCGAAATTGTCCTAGGAGTTCGAGAGATAATAATCCCCTTGTGCTACATTCTCCATCCTATAGTTGATACTGATCCCGTCCTTGGTTTCGTTTCCCAGGATGTCGTCGGTTACCCGAAGTTCTATTGCTCATAGCCTAAACCACGGAAATGGTAGGGATCAGGATCCTCCCGATTAGTCTTCGTTGGCAAAGTTCATGTTAGAGGTTGAGATGAACAAGCGTGAGACCAACCGCTTGTTGGCACGGATTGAGCAGAACACCACACATCAGCGTAATGAGTTGGTTTCCATTACTGACTTCATTGGTCTGAACCCACTCACCTTCCACCATTCCATTGAGCCACTCGATGCAGATGACTGGCTCCGTAGTATCACTCACAAGCTGCGTTCTGCAAACGTAGCTGAAGTTGACAAGGTCACCTATGCTGCATATCACCTGGAAGGTCCTGCTAGCCTTTGGTGGCAAAACTATGAGGCTATGCTTCCAGCTGGTCAGATTCCTACATGGAGAGATTTCACTGAGGCCTTTCGCAAGCATCACATTCCTCAAGCCCTCATCGATCGCAAGAGAGAAGAGTTTTGTAGTTTCACCCAGGGTAAGATGGCTATTGATGCTTACAGTAGAGAGTTTGAGAACCTCGCCCGCTATGCTACAGAGGAGGTGTCCACGGACGCCAAGAAGCAGGCTAGGTTCCGGAAGGGTCTCAACCCCAAGTTGCGTCGTGATCTCCACTTGCACCATTGCAATACATTCCAAGCTCTTGTGAACAAGGCCATTAATGCAGAGACAGCTCAGCTCACTTACGAGGAGTCTCGTAAGCACACCCGTGATGTGGGTTCTTCCTCCAGTTCTAGTTCTCAGAAGCGCCGGATTTGGGTTCCGAACTCCGCTCTTCCACCCGGATATTCACCGAGGCCATCTTATGTGGCGCCTCACCCAGTTCAGCAGTATGCTCCACCCAAGCCTGTTGGTAGACCGCCTTCCAATGCGGGCCCACGTCCTACTTCAGGGACTTGCTTCACATGCGGAAAGCCAGGACACTATGCACGTGACTACTCTCAAACCAACTATGCTCCACCCCCGCCTGAGAAGTCTGTTGGCCATAGTAAGCCGTCCACGCGAAGATGACCGATGCCAAGTCAGCTCCCATCAACATGGGCGTGTGCATCACGTCTCGACTAAAACGCTCACGATGAACCAGATGTCGTTCTTGGTAAACTCCTTGTGAATTGTCATCCAGCATCGGTTCTGTTCGATACTGGAGCATCTCATTCTTTATTTCTGAAAGCTATGCTAGCTTGCAAAACATATCATTTTGTGATATGCCCTCTCCACTAGTCATTCAAACTCCTGGATCCAAATGGCAAACTTCTAGTGTACGCCATGGTAATGAAATACTTGTCGACAGACATGTATTCCTTGCATCACTTATAGCCCTCAAGTCTACAGGATATTAACATCATATTGGGTATGGACTGGATGACAGCTCATCAAGCCAAGATTTATTGTTTCGCCAGGTCTGTTCAGCTTACACACCCATCTGGCAAAATAGTCACTGTCTCCACCAGAGTTGCAAAGCGTTAGCTCTATTCTCTTAATGCAAACCCTCTCTGTCGTGGAATTAACACGTCAGATGTCCTCATGAAAGGACTTAGTCGTGGAGCCATCGCAACGGGTTAGCTTGAAGAGGTTAAACCGGACAAGGGACACGGGAGTTTATACTAGTTCGGCCCCTTCGATGAAGGTAAAAGCCTATGTCTAGTTGTGATGGGATTGATTGGGTTTCGATGACCAGGGAGCGAAATACGCTTGCCTGAGTCTCGAGTTGTTGTTTGTTGTCCCTGAACCGCCGTCGGGTCGTCCCCTTATATATATGGGTTGACGCCTAGCCGGTCTACAGAGTCCCGAGTCTGACTCATACAAGTGTTCGGCTCGGTCTCTCCTTTCCTTATCTTACAACACAAGTTACATGACTATGGCGGTTTACCACTACGGGCCCTAATCCGCCTTTGGGCTCCGGGCCTCTAAGCTTCATAGTAAAACGCCATCTTCTGAGTCTTGTGGGCTTCAATATAGCTGAGGGTGAACCGGCCCCTCCTGGGCGGTTTACACTCAGTAGTTATATCCCCAACATTAGGCCCCAGATTGATTTGAACCTGTTATGTCAATCTTCAACACTTAAAAAATCATGTAAATGTCTTCCTTCACTTCTCATAAACCGCCATGATATCTTCCCTTTATAAATCTTGTTACACCGCCGTGACGTCATCCTCTGGACACAGCAACAGATCATCATGACGTCATCTCTGCAAAAAAGAATAAAAAGATTCCTTTCATTTAATGTCATCCTGGAAATCGAGGCGACAGCTACGCCACTTGCCGCTTTTGAATCCTTGATTCTCGCGCATGTCACTTATCCTCTGCCTTATTATAAATAAGCCTGACGGGCCTTTTCATTTTTCTCCCGTTTCTTCTCATCTTCCTCCTCGCGACCCGAAGGACCTCCGCGCCGCCGCCGCCTTCGCTCTTCGGATCTGCACCGACCAAGGCTGCTGCATCAACCTGTTTGCTCCAGAGACCTTGCGGCGCTCCTCCGTCGCCGAGTGGCCCTGGTAAGTTCACGTCTCGTAACCCTAGATCTTCATTAAAGTTTTTCGAGTTCATCCATGTCCGCCGCTATTCATCAGTTCTTCTGTGTTCCTCCTTCTAGTCTTTGTACTAAGGGTATATAGATGTGCCTGATAGGTTTGAACTACAGCTAGATCTATTCCATTAGTTCACCGTACTGTAGCATCTTACTGCTTCTAAATAAACTCCGCCTGGTTCGTCTCTGTTCCTCTTTAGCGCCATTGTAGGGCTCAGAAACATTTTCTTCAGTTATCCTCGGTAGATCTGAAATTACACTGTCATATTGTGAAACTTGTTTTTGCAACACTTAGCAGAAATTTTGAATCTTAGCACTTCTGCCTCTGGGCGGTTTAACTTTTGATAGCCAATCCGCCATATATCATTAGCCCTCTCTTAAACCGCCAATTGAACCTTACATAGTATTTTTCTCTGGTTTAACACTAAATTGTACACCTTAAACCGTAAATTCTTAAACCGACACTTGTTTTTCCTTTCAGTTCCCCCTTCCGTAATGGCGAAACAATTCTATGCTTGCAATTGGGTTCCCTCCCGGATCACGGAAACACAAACCAACAGTTATGTCCCCACTGGTGTTTTAGCCTCAAAAAGTGTTCTCCACTGGCGACTTCCGGAATCGGAATGTCCACCTGAACCTCAAGAAGGAGAGGTGATTGTGTTTATGCAACACTTAGACCGAGGATTCAGTCCGCCCGGATCAAAAAATTTCCGGGATGTCCTCGCAAGCTTCCAACTCCATCCGCAAGATATCGATCCGAATTCTGTGTCCAATATATGCAACTTTCAAGTATTCTGCGAAGTCTATCTTCAAGAAGAGCCAACCGTGGAGCTATTTCAGGACTTCTTTCATTTGAACCGGCGTACGGAATTCTCAGATGGTCCCAACATAGAGCTTGGTGGCGTTTCAATTCAAAAAAGAAAAGAAGTTGACTTCCCTCATGCAAAACATCACAGCCATCCCAAAGATTGGAATCAAACCTGGTTTTACTGCCGGAACACTGCCCCTGATGGAGAAAATCCTTTGCCGGGTTATCGCCCTCACCGGCTTAGCAACGGCCACCCATTACCTTTACGCTTGACCGCCGCAGAACGGAAGAATTTTGCACCTCAACTCACCAAGCTCCAGGCTCTGATGGCCAATGATTTAACTGGCATTGATCTTGTCCGCTGCTGGGTCTCTTGGGCCATTTTACCTTTAAGCCGCCGCCCCGGATTGATGCATGAATATACTGGTGATGTCAAAGACCCTCAACGATATCACGAAATAGTAATAACCGAGCTTGAGATTCTTGAATCGGTGAAGAAAATGCTTGATGAACCGATCTCGCATGTAGCCAAACCGGGTTGGCTCCATTTGCATCTCAATAAACCGCCAGGTAAAAGTTCATCTAAATACTTTCTTGGTTTGCTTCCGTATTGACTGTGTACTAACCTTTCCTTGTCTTAATTTCAGGCTAACAGCTCCTTTTGGAAACGGACTAAACCGGCCCAGGCTCCTCGTGCAAAGACCAAGGCCACCAAGAAAGATGGCAAGAAGAAAACCACCGAGTCTTCTGATCCGCCAGAAGAGGAAGAATCCGATGCTGAGGTAGAACTTGACTCACTTGGTTCCTTTTTCATCCATCTTATTGACAATTACTATTCCCAGGATGATGCTGAGGCCCGCCGTGCAGAACATGTTGAGGTAATCCTTCTCTCTTCCGATTCAGATCTTGTACCGGTTCAAAGAATTCGCCGCACAGTCCGGAAAGTAAAACAATCTCACCCCCTTGCTCATTTGGATCCAAAATTTTCTTTGGAGACACAGCAAGTTGAAAACGTCGCACAACCCGGCATAGCGGTCAACAAATCACATCGTCTGGTTTAGCTGATCGCCAACCCGGAAGCGTCGTCCGGAGGTGACTTGTTCTCTGGCGTTATCCTTTGAAAGGTTTCTTCCGATGCCCTCTCAATCCGTCTGACCCGAATTACTAGGCTTCTTCCAATTCGTCTAGCGGTTCATCAACCACTCAGCTGCCTCCTCTCAAACTCGTCGCTGGGTAAGTATATTACTCCTTAATTTGTTTCTTTTATTTGTCGGTTTACCATGTTCTAACCTTTGATGTTGTAGTGCCAAGGCTCGATTAAGTAAGAAAGCCAAGACCAGCGACCCTATTGTTGATGTTGATCCAGAGAAGACTCCAGAGCATCATGGCAAAGACCCTGAAGTTGCTATAAATAGCTCTGCTTGGAAAGAACAAGATGCTGATGCTAACCCGCCAGAGGTTGAACCGAATGTAGAGGTTGATACTTCACATCCTCCTGCTCCTCCAAGTCCAACAGTAGAACAGCGGGGCTCAACTGCTGATCCGCCAAGCCCTGCTACCAAAGCTCCAAGCCCTGTTAAGAATGTCAATTCATTCAGTCCGGCCAAAGATGATGACGTTGTTGTTACTGGTACTGCATATACCTCCCTGGTAATCCCATTATTCTATCAAAGCACACTGCCAAGGATGAATTTGCTGCTATGAGCAAGGGGAAGGAGAAAACTGATTGGTCAGCTTATGTCGATCTTTCTGCTCAAGAGCTTCACTCTGGATTCTTGAACCAGCTTTACACAAGCCGTGATTATGAAGCCAGTTTAGTAAATCTGATGAAGGGGCGCTATGAGGTAAACAGTTTTGCTCATTGCTCTGTCTTCATTGCATTGTAGCCCCCAAGGGCCGGTTTGTCTTTAGAAAGTCAAACCGGGACTTTGTATATTCCATACTGTACTTTATGAGATTTCCTTTTGTATTTCTAATCAAACACACATTAGCCCCCAAGTGCCATGATTAAAACTTGTATTAATCCTTGGGACTTCAATAATCAGCATAAAAATGATCCGCATTAGCCCCCAAGTGTCAAGTGTATAACTGGTTAGATGCTTGGGACTTTAACAAAGATATTAACATGCTCTCTTACTGTTGCAAAGTGAGATAAGCAAACAAGTCTCACAAATTACTGACCTTCAAGAAAATCTGAAATCCCAACAAGCAAAAACCACCAAGGCCAAGGATGAATTGAAAACCGCTTTAACCACCATGCAGCTGCTCAAGGAATGGTACAAGTCTGAACAAGCCAACTGGGATACTGAAAAGGCTGGATTGCTGAAGCGGGCGGAAGACGCTGAATCAGCTCTTAAACCGGTGACGGAAGAGCTTACTGGATTAAAGCGCCAAGTCCATGCCATGACCTCTGCGATATTTGGTAAGCACTGTTTACCAAGGCTTTATGAATATTCCACTTTGAAATTTTCTCCGGTTTAACAGGAACTTCTTGAACCGCTATAGGCAGGCACATTGCTCATCTGGGTTCTGATATATGGAAGAAACTCAAGGCCGCGTATACACTGATTGAACAGTTATATACCGGCGTCACATGGAGTTATCTCGCCGCCATTGTGACAATGCGGCTCCAACACCGATCAAGGACACGCTGGACGGCTATCTATGGCCTTGCCAAAGATAGAAGAGTTGAAGCGATCCGCTGCCCGGGCTGGCGCTTTACTAGCACGGACTCGAGCCAAGGCATGGATAGCTGATCTTGATCTGGCTGATATAGCCAAGGGCTTCCCCAGTGCACAGGAAAACGGCGAAGTATTTGACAACGACGCCCTCAAACAGGTAACAAGGGAGATGCGTCCTCTGGCGAGTCAGTTGGTAGAAGAGGCTAACCTGACGGTTCACCGATCTTTCTACGACGCAAACAACAAATGGGTTGAAGCTACTATTCCTGAAGTGCAGAACTTGGTTCCACCAATCCGTAAGCACACTTACGCCCGACGTTGATCGGTGAGCTTATAAATGAAGAGGCTGTCTTTCGTGCTTTAACCCGATTAGTCGGACCACCAATGACTTCCGGCCATTGGATGGGGAAGAGGAGGCTGAACCGATGCCAGATGACCCATCTACTTCACATCAACCCGGCGATGAAGCTTAATCTGTCAAGTCGGTTGATACATCAGAAACTGTCCGTTGTGCAACAATTCCATATTTTGGGCCTATTAATGCCTTGTAATAGGGTAGCAAAAACTATTTTGATCTGCTGCCATCATGCAGAAGGAGATACTTTATGTGATCCGCCATGTCAATGCCAAATTTGGTTCAGATATGCTGCCATCATAATATGCAACTCCTGTGTGTGCATAAAAAGAAAACAGGGTCCTGGCGGTTTACCGCCGGACGGGTCATAATGCCCAAAAAAAGGGTTGATTGATAATCAAACCGTAAAAATATGAAATGATTCATACCTGTGATGCAATATCCTTGTTTAGTTGGCTGGTTAACTTTGATTGTAGTAAGGGTGAAAACCCGAATGTGAAGTTCTTTGTACAACCACATCATGTACTGATGTTGTATAGTAAGTCATATCGGGTGATGATGCACACCAGATGATCAAAGCTGGTGACTGGTAGTCAACGCTAGGCCGGGTTAACAAACTCCGGTTTAAGAATAAGGCCTGTCAACGTGTAGTTGCAAACCAAGCCTTTTTAAGGAATACCAGGCTAATAAAATGACTGACCAGGCCAAGAAAATTGGTTTAACATAAAATTCAGCAACACGCAAATAAAACCGTGTAGTCAAGGCTTTTTGAGGGCTGCCAGGCCCAAATTCGAGGCTTTTTGTGGGCTGCCAGGCTGCTGAGTTGAACCATTTAACAAAGCCTTTTAAGATGGACCTCCAACTAACCAATCACCGTTTTAACTTTGACAAGTTCAAGGTCTCAATGAGAGTAACTGTCAAACGTTTGAAGGGTCGTGCCAGGATGACCTGGATAGGAAAGTCTTACTTGATGAAGGCAGGTTAACCCGGGGTTTAAGGTAAATATACCAGGCTTCCAAGCCATGGGTCGATACCCAGCTACAAGGGTCCATTCAAACTCCTTGGTATTTGACACAAGAAGCCCCCAAGTAACATGATGAGATGTGCTCATTGGGTGCCTATGTTTGAGTTGTGCATAGCATCCAGACTCTCTTTGGCCCCTTGGGTGTGAAGCTCCCAAGCTTTGTGGCTTGATAGCCGGTTTAATAGGTAGTACCCCGCTTTGTCAGCTGAAGCCCCCATGTAACTCAAAGGATATTTGAGAAAAAATAGCAGAGGCCCTGCTTAGAGCAAGGATGCTAATTTATTTGTTGATCATAATATATACATTATCGAAATATATACATAAGAGGAGCCTATGGCTCAAGTGTAATAAGGCCAGAGGAGAGCTATGTTCCATGGCCGCCGGGTCTCCTCCTCAGAGTGGCGTGAGTTGTCTCGAACATCAATAAGGTAGTATGATCCGTTGTGCAGATTCTTGCTGACCACAAAAGGTCCTTCCCAAGGCGGGGATAATTTGTGCATGTCGGTCTGATCCTGGATGAGCCGGAGCACCAAGTCACCTCCTTGAAAGGTTCTTGTCCTAACTCCGCGGTTGTGATAACGCCGTAGATCTTGTTGATAAACCGCCGATCGAGCCAGAGCCATATCCCGTTTTTCATCTAACAGGTCCAGTGCCTCTTGGCGAGCTTGCTCGTTGTCCGCTTCAACATAATTAGCAACCCAGGGCGAGTCATGACGTATATCACTTGGGAGAACCGCCTCTGCCCCGGATACCATAAAGAAAGGCATGTAATCTGTTGATCGATTGGGGGTGGTGTTGATACTCCACAACATAGAAGGTAATTTTTCCACCCAACAACCCGGCGTCCGCTGCACGGGAATCATGAGCCGGGGTTTAAGACCCTTTAAAATTTCTTGATTAGCTCGCTCCGCTTGACCGTTGGTTTGAGGGTGTGCCACAGATGCTAGGTCAAGACGGATGTGCTCTCTCTGACAGAAATCCTCCATCTCACCTTTGGAAAGGTTGGTACCATTATCCGTGATGATACTGTGTGGAAAGCCAAAATGGAAGATAATCTTTTTGAGGAATTGAACCGCCGTAGCTACATCACACTTGCTAACAGGCTTCGCTTCAACCTACTTGGTGAATTTATCAACTGCCACCAACAGGTTGGTCTTCTTGTCTTGGGAACGTTTGAAGGGTCCCACCATATCGAGCCCCCAAGTAGCAAAAGGCCAAGTAATGGGAATCATCCGTAGTTCATGCGCCGGAATATGAGCTCTGCGTGAAATTTTTTGGCAAGCATCACATCGCTTTACCAGATCCTCTGCATCAGCATGAGCTGTCAACCAGTAAAACCCATGACGAAAAGCTTTTGCAACCAGGGACTTTGATCCGGCATGATGACCACAATCCCCTTCATGAATTTCCCGTAGGATCTCTTGGCCTTCTTCCAGAGAAACACAACGCTGAAATCGCTGGCGCTTCTGGCGGTGTAACTTCGCCATTGTGAATAACCATTGACTTGGACCACCGGACTATCTGTCGAGCCAGGACTTTATCATTTGGTAACTCGCCCCGGCTCATATACGCCAGATATGGAACCGTCCAATCTGGTATAACGTGTAAAGCGGCCACCAACTGAGCCTCCGGATCCGGGACAGCCAAATCTTCTTCTGTAGGCACCTTAACAGACGGGTTATGCAAGATATCTAAAAAGGTGTTAGGAGGTACCGGTTTACGCTGAGATCCAAGCCGGCTCAAAGCGTCTGCTGCCGTTTTTCGCCCGATCGACATGCTCAACCTGATACCCTTTGAAATGTCCATACAATATCCACCTCACGCCAGTAAGCTGCCATGAGTGGATCCTTAGAATCCCAAGTACCGAAACTTGCTGAGCCACGGATCGAATCTCCGAAACAACGAACTCGACTTAAGTTCATCTCTTTGGCCACGCGGAGACCATGGAGTAAAGCTTCGTACTCAGCTGCATTGTTAGTACAAGGAAACATCAAGCGGAGGACATAGCAAACTTTATCCCCTCGAGGGGAAGTAAGGACAACTCCAGCCCCCGAGCCTTCCAACTGCCTGGATCCATCAAAATGAATGGTCCAGTACGTATTATCCGGTTTATCTTCTGGTGCTTGCAGCTCGGTCCAGTCATTGATAAAATCCACAAGAGCCTGAGACTTGATGGCTGTTCGAGGTACATACTTTACACCGTATAGCCCAAGCTCGATTGCCCACTTTGCAACCCGGCCAGTGGCTTCCCTGTTTTGAATTATACCGCCCAAAGGAGCAAAACTAACCACTGTGACTGGATGGCCTTGAAAATATTGCTTGAGTTTTCAACTGGCCATAAAAACCCCGTACACCAACTTCTGCCAATGTGGATAGCGTTGTTTCGACTCGATCAGGACTTCACTGATATAGTATACAGGTCGTTGAACGGCTGATAAACCGACTAAGGGCTGCAATCCGACCTGCGAGACACTGGACATCATTGATACACTTCGATTTAGCCAGGGATGTGATTGCCTTAATTTTTTCTGGGTTGGCCTCAATGCCCCTGTTGGATACCAAAAACCCGAGAAGCTTGCCTGTCGGAACACCAAAAACGCATTTATCCGGATTAAGCATCATCTTGTAAATCTGAAGATTGTCAAACGTCTCCTTGAGGTCATCGATCAGTGTTTCCTTCTTCCTGGATTTTACCATAATGTCATCCACATAAGCATGAACATTACGCCCAATCTGCGTGTGAAGACAATTTTTCACACAACGCTGATAAGTTGCCTGAGCACTCTTGAGCCCAAAGGGCATAGAAACATAGCAGAAGGCTCCAAAAGGAGTGATGAAGGTTGTCTTCTCCTAGTCCTTAACTGCCATCTTGGTCTGATGGTATCCTGAATAAGCATCCAAAAACTCAGCGCTCACAACCCGCGTCGCATCAATGATCCGATCAATCACGGGAGAGCAAAGGGATCAGCCGGCAAGCCTTATTCAAGTCCGTGTAATCCACACACATACGCCAAGTGTCGTTTTTCTTAAGAACCAGCACCGGATTAGCCAACCATTCAGGATGAAACACTTCGACGATAAAACCAGCAGCCAACAGCCGGGCTACCTCTTCACCAATTGCCTTGTGTCTTTCTTCATTAAAGCGACGAAGAAATTGCCTGACTGGTTTAAACTTTGGATCAATATTAAGAGTGTGCTCAGCGAGTTCCCTCGGTACACCTGGCATGTCAGAAGGCTTCCATGCAAAAATGTCCCGGTTCTCACGGATGAACTTGATGAGCGCGCTTTCCTATTTTGGATCTAGATTGGTGCTGATACTGCACTGCTTGGACGAATTGCCGGGTACGAAGTCAACAAGCTTAGTCTCGTCAGCCGGTTTGAAATGCAGGGTTGGATCATGCTCAGTGGTGGGCTTCTTCAGAGGGGTCATATCTTCCGGATCAACATTCTCCTTATAAAACTTTAGCTCTTCTATAGCACAAACCGCCTCAGCATAAGCCGCGTCACCCTCCTCACAATCCAACACGATTTTTTGACTTCCATGAACTGTGATAGTCCCTTTATGACCCAGCATCTTGAGGTGCAAATAAATATAACAAGTCCTTGCCATGAATTTTGCATAAGCCGGCCGCCCAAACAGCGCATGATACGGGCTCTGGATTCGCTACCTCAAAGGTCAGTGTCTCAGACCTAGAGTCATGCTCATCACCAAACACAACTTCCAAAGCGATCTTACCTACGGGATACGCCGATTTACCTGGTACCACACCATGAAAAACAGTGTTGGACGGTTAAAGATTCTTATCTGTCAACCCCATTCGACGGAATGTCTCATAATACAGAATATTGATACTGCTTCCTCCATCCATGAGTACTTTGGTGAACTTATAACCTCCCACCTGAGGTGCCACCACCAGAGCTATTTGACCCGGATTGTCAACCTGGGGCGGATGATCCTCTCTACTCCACACAATAGGTTGTTCCGACCACCGCAGATAACGTGGAACTGCCGGTTCAATGCTCCTGCCCTCTTGTGAAGCTTCTGATCACGCTTGCACAGACTAGTGGTGAACACATGATACTGCCCACCATTCAACTGCTTTGGGTGACTCTAGTAACCCGACTGCTGCTGATTCCCTTGATTATTCTACTGGTTATTACCACCTTGGTTGTTCTGGTTGCCATAATTACTCAAAACCCGAGTTTGAACCGCCGCCACCATGAAAACCTGGACTGAACCGCTGACAGACCACGATCATACCGAAAAGATCGAGTTTTGAACTCCTTCATAATATGGCAATCCTTCCAGAGATGCGTTGCGAGGCCTCCTTGGTCCCATGCTTGGACAGGGCTGATTCAACAAACGCTCAGATTCATCGCCCCCTTGTCTTTGGGCGGTTTACCTTCGGTGCTGCACATTAGCGTTAGCCACAAAATCTGAATCCGCTTTACGCTTACCATTATTCCCATGGCCTCCTTGGTTGTGCTGCTGTCCCTTCGCACTGCCATTCTTCTTTCCCTTCTCTAGTTTCTCATTATCAGAATCAGGATCCTTGGTATTATCAGAATCGGCATACTTTACCAAGGCTGCCATGAGGGTTCCCATGTCGCTGCAGTGGCGCTTGAGCCGCCCCAACTTCATCTTCAGTGACTTAAACCGGCAATTGCGCTCTAGTGTGATCATCGCTTGACCAGCGTTAATCCGGTCGGATGAGTGTAAAACTTCCGAAACTCGGCGCACCCAATGAGTTGTGGACTCGTTCTCTCCTTGAACACAAGCATCCAGATCCACAATGGACATGGGCTGCTTGCACGTGTCTTTGAAATTGGCTATAAACCGGGCTTTCAACTGATCCCATGACTCGATGGAATTAGCTGGCAGATTTTTCAACCAAGTACGAGCTGTTCCCTCCAACATCATTGTGAAGTACTTTGCACAAGATGCTTCATCTACATCTAGCATCTTCATTGCCATCTCATAACTCTCGACCCACGCCTCAGGTGGCTGATCCGCCGTGTAGTTAGGCACTTTGCGTGGACCCTTGAAATCTTTGGGCAAACGCACATTACGGAGAGCCGGAATAAGGCACGGTACTCCCCAGGAACTGAAGGCAAGCCCGGTGCCTCGTTCAACTGACGCTGCTGGCTGAACCTGGGCGGTTTGATAACGACCCAAAGCGGCATCCCTTCGTGCCCTGCCATGATCCACCACATCTTGAGCATTGCGATGCCGTGCGCTACTAGACACCTCCGGTTCATCCATACGCCTGCTATAACTTGGGCACGGATGAGGGGTTGAATGAATTCTATCCCGGCTATATGAATAAGCCTGCTGCTGTACCACGGAGGTTTGGAGAAGATCTCTCGCCCGCCGCGTCTCAACTGCTGCTATTGAATCACCTTCCATCGGAATGGCCGCCAGGCGTGAAGCTGCGGCAATCATGTTATCCAGAGGGCTCGAGAAGTGACCCGGTGGTGTAGACACGTATTGCGGCGGGTTATCTGTTCGTCGGGGTGGCTCCATTATCCGTAGTTGATCTGGAACTGTCATAGGGGCCTCCGTCTGGTTTGCAGCTACCGGATTGCTCAGCCCAGCGCCTGGCGTCTGAAAGAGATTTAACCCTTCGTAAACCGGCGGCAGACGTGACCAGTACTTCCTTCGCATTACATCCTCTGATGCGGTCCGATCCAGCATGAGCTGGTAATTCTGTGCATGTATCCGCTGTGATTGAGCATCCAAAGCGGCCCGCTCTTCAGCCATCCTAACATCCTCAGCTGCCAGGTCCTCCTTAGCATGTGCTATTTGGTCCTTCAGCTTCGCAACGTCCGCATTGTGCTGATCCCGCGTCTCCGGGGTGACAGTTGTAGTCAACAAGGTCGCCCAGGCGTCCATTAAACCGGAGAGGACTTGCGCCGGACGGCGCGCCGGGACTCCTGCCGCGGCTGCTGATCCGGTGTTCGTCGTTGTGGTAGATGAAGACTGCAACGTGGGCTGTGTTCCGGCCATGTAAACAGCAACCCGACTTGGCGGTTCAAGAAGGTCCGAAATACTGTTGCCATCGGAATATCCTTCGAACACACCGCTATGAACCTGGTACAAGGACTCAGTTTCGCCAGTGGATGACTCGCCGTCGGAGTATACGGCCGTCTCGCCTTCAGACACCGGTTCAGACCGATCCATGGACACATCCTCTGACGCCGCGCTTCTTGGCGGGCTTAACCCAGCTGGACTCGCCGCTGAGCCGTCTCGGCGAGGTCGGTGCAGATGTCCGGCTCGAGGCCTGTTCGCGATCTTGCCGATGAAGACATGAATTCCGCGAAGGGGACCCGATACCGTACTCGATCGAGCCGGCCTCGGGGCCCCATCCTTCGTCATCGATGTAGAGCTTGCCGCGATGACTTTTGGTCATCCGCCGATCCGCACCCTTAAGTCCTTCAGAGCAGCCCTTGAAGAACTCGACACCATCGTGCGATAGCCCCACGGTGGGCGCCAAATGTCATGGAATTAACACGTCAGATGTCCTCATGAAAGGACTTAGTCGTGGAGCCATCGCAACGGGATAGCTTGAAGGGGTTAAACCGGACAAGGTACACGGGAGTTTATACTAGTTCGGCCCCTTCGATGAAGGTAAAAGCCTACGTCTAGTTGTGATGGGATTGATTGGGTTTCGATGACCAGGGAGCGAAATACGATTGCCTGAGTCTCGAGTTGTTGTTTGTTGTCCCTGAACCGCCACCGGATCGTCCCCTTATATACATGGGTTGGCCTTTGGCGGTCTCAGAGTCCCGAGGCCGACTCATACAAGTGTTCGCTCGGTCTCTCCTTTCCTTATCTTACAACACAAGTTACATGACTATGGCGGTTTACCACTACGGGCCCTAATCCGCCTTTGGGCTCCGGGCCTCTAAGCTTCATAGTAAAACGCCATCTTCTGAGTATTGTGGGCTTCAATATAGTTGAGGGTGAACCGGCCCCTCCAGGGCGGTTTACACTCAGTAGTTATATCCCCAACATTCTCCGTGACCTTGAGGATATCCCGGTAGTCCGTGACTTCCCAGATGTCTTTCTAGAGGAACTACCAGGCATTCCACCTGACAGAGATTTAGAGTTTGTCATAGATCTCATCCTAGGAGCCGCCCCAATTTCTAGGAGACCTTACAAGATGGCACCCTTAGAGCTAGCCGAGCTTAAGAAACAACTTGATGAGTCCTTGCAAAAGGGTTTCATCCGTCCTAGTTCTTCTCCTTGAGCTTGCCACGTCCTCTTCGTCAAGAAGAAGGATGGTACAGACCAAATGGTTGTAGATTATCGTCCCGTTCATTTGGTCACGATAAAGAACAAGTATCCACTCCCCAGGATCAACGACCTGTATGATCAGCTCGCTGGATCCTCAGTCTTTTCAAAGATGGATTTGAGGTTAGGCTACCATCAAATCAAGATTAGAAATGGGGACATTACTAAGACAGCTTTTGTCACTCGTTATGGCCAATACGAGTACACCATTATGTCCTTCGGTCTAACCAATGCTCCAGCCACATTCTCCCGCTTGATGAACTCGATCTTCATGGAGTACTTAGATAAGTTCGTCGTGGTTTACCTCAATGATATTCTTATTTACTCAAAGAACGAGGAAGAGCATGCCGAACATCTTAGACTTGTGCTAGAAAAACTCAGAAAGCACCGCCTTTATGCCAAGTTCTCTAAGTGCGAATTTTGGTTGCCAGAAGTGACCTATCTCGGCCACGTAATCTCTGGGAAGGGCATTGTTGTCAATCCCGAGAGAGTTCAGGCCGTTCTTGATTGGACTCCACCTGAAACGGTTAAACAAGTTAGGAGTTTCCTTGGTCTAGCCAGTTATTGTCGCCGCTTCGTTGAGAACTTCTCCAAAGTGGCCAAACCTCTCATGGAACTTCTCAAGAAGGATAAAAAGTTTGAGTGGTCCCCACAGTGTGAGCACAGCTTTCAGGAACTAAAAAGATGCCTGACTTCTGCTCCCAACTTGTGCCACCGGATTTCACTAAGGACTTTGTTATCTATTGTGACGCCTCACGACAGGGACTAGGTTGCATCCTCATGCAGGATCGCCATGTGATTTCCTATGCATCTCGACAGTTGCATCCACATGAGGAGAATTATCCTACACGTGATCTAGATCTTGCAGCCGTAATCTATGCACTTAATACATGGAGACATTACCTTCTTGGTAAACATTGCTGTCATGCCCAATATGCGACCCTATCCAAAAGGAACTCGACGGTCCCACCAAGGATAGACCCACATATTGGAACGCTTTTGCAAGGTGGCTATCATTACATCAACATTACATAATAGTGGGATACATCCAATACATACAATGTCACATGAATACAACAATACAACATACAAGATCAACATCCGACTACGGATGAATCACAAACAGAAACTCAAACAATATCCACCCTGCTATCCCCGGCTGCCGACCGGAACCTATCCCCGATCAAGAAGAAGCGTAAGAAGAACTCCAAAACAAGCAAACATCGCTCTCGCGTCATGATCATCGCATAACCTGTACCTGCAATCGATGTTGTAGTAATCAGTGAGCCACGAGGACTCAGCAATCCCATTACCATGGGTATCAAGACTAGCAAAGCTTAATGGGAAAGGAAGGGGTAAAGTGGTGAGGTTGCAGCAGCGGCTAAGCATATATGGTGGCTAACATACGCAAATGAGAGCGAGAAGAGAAACAAAGGAACGGCCGTTAACTAGTAATGATCAAGAAGTGATCCTGAACTCCTACTTACGTCAGACATAACCCAGAAACCGTGTTCTCCTCTCGATCAACCCCGAAAAGAGACACTCACGGTTACGCACACGGTTTGTGTATTTTAGAAGAGTTTACTTCAAGTTTACTACAACCGGATATTAACAAATTCCCATCTGCCACATAACCGCGGGCACGGCTTTCGAAAGTTTATACCCTGCAGGGGTGTCCCAACTTAGCCCATGATAAGCTCTCGCGATCAACGAAGGATATTCCTTCTCCACGGAAGACCCGATCAGTCTCGGAATCCCGGCTACAAGACATTTCGACAGCAATAAAACAAGACCAGCAAGACCGCCCGATGCGCCGACAATCCCGATAGGAGCTGCACATATCTCTTTCTCAGGGCAACACCGGATGAGACTAGCTACGAGTAAAACCAGCCCTCAGGTTGCCTCAAGGTGGTCCCGCAGGCAGCTCGGTTCGGGCCAACACTTAGACAAGCATTGGCCGGGGGGGGGGCTAAATAAAGATGACCCTTGGGTTAATTACTCCCAAGGGAAAATAGGTGGTGGTGAGGCAAATGGTAAAACCAAGGTTGGGCCTTGCTGGAGGAGTCTTATTCAAAGCGAACGGTCAAGGGGGTCCCATAAATCACCCAACCGCGTTAGGGACGCAAAAACCGGGAACATAATACCGATATGACGGAAAGTAGGGCGGCAAGAGTGGAACAAAACACCAGGCATAAGGCCGAACCTTCCACCCTTTACCAAGTATATAGATGCATTAATTAAATAAGAGATATTGTGATATCCCAACATAAACATAATCCAACATGGAGCAATCTTCATCTTCACCTACAACTAGTAACGCTATAAGAGGGGCTGAGCAAAGCGGTAACATAGCCAAACAACGGTTTGCTAGGAAGGGTGACAAAGGTTAGAGGTTGACATGGCAATTTGGGAGGCTTGAGCAGCAAGTGATAGGTAACGCAGCATAGCGATAGAACGAAGCAACTAGCATAGCAATGATAGTAATGAGATCCAAGGTGACGGTCATCTTGCCTGAAATCCCGCAAGGAAGAAGAACGAGTCCATGAAGAAGATGAAGCCACGAAGACGAACCAAGCGTAGACGAACGAATCCTCACGATCGCAACGAAACGGGAACTATCGAGAAGAAGCACACAACATGGTAAACACACCACACATGAACAAGACATGATGCTCAACCAAGTATGATGAATGACAAGGCTACATGAAGCTACTCGTGGCAAAAGATGATGCAAACAAGAGCAACACATCAAGGCAAGTTTAAATGAGGCCGGGGACAACATTTAACAATTCCGGTAAGTCCTCATATGCATATTTCAAAATTGGTCCAGATCTGAATAAACCTTATGTTCAATTTGTTAAACAGAAAGTTAAGATGCACCACGAGAATCTACACGAAATTCTAGTCAAGTTACATATAAAGTTCATTTAATTCGGAGCTACGGCCTAGAAGATATGAGCAAAACAAGTTAAACATGGCATTGATGCAAAATGCATACAAACATCAAGCAAACACCTCAAAACAAGGATGTAACATGATAATATGAAAATACATGCAAAATCAAGCAAGTTTCATATAGAGCACACTCAAAACGGAGCAACGGTGCAACACATACACTCTATACAAGGCATAACAACAATCTGTCCATAACAGCAAGTAGGCATATTGCAAGCATCAAAACAATATGCTACAACATCTCAACGTAATAAAAAAAGGCATGGGCATGAAGTACAGGTAAAGCATGACATAACATGAACACTGAGCTATCTCCAGAAATCACTAGAACATGCTCAAAAACACATGGCAAGATTGAAAATAGTAACAGTTTCAGACTTTGCAGAAATAACATCAGGTTGCAATGTTTAGAGCTATCAAACAACATGCTAGAGGAACTTATCATGGAAAAAATGGCATGGAATGATACTACTAAATGCATAGAACAAAAATCCTTTACTGACCATAAGCCAAAAGGGCACAGAAAATAAGATGACACCCATGTAAACATAGCAAGTTATATGACAGATTCATACATGGCAGGAACAACAATAAGTAGGCATGTTGGTGAGCTTGAACCACTCACCACAGAGCAATACATGGCATCGCAAGGCAACTCACATTAAGAAGACATGTTTATGAAGCTAAGCATGGCAAGAGAAAGTTCATAGAGTGCATGTATCACTAACAACAATCATGGCAACATTGAACTTAATGTTAACAGGCTGACAGCAACATTATTTAGCAAGTTGAGAGCAAGATTACAACAAGTTACAGCAGGCTATAATTGCAACCATGGGCATGGATGGATAGATCATGACATGTATATCAAAACATCCTTAGTGAACATCTCCAGATTATGCATAGAATGACTTGTAGAAGCAGGTTAGCATAGCATCATGATATAGCGATTCAGGACATGCAAAACAACAAATGAAGTACCCTACTTAACAAGCTTGATGCACTCACTACAGGAATCACAAAAATACATGGATAGCACCCCTGTAAATATGGCATGGCATAGTTCAAAACTCATGTAGAGCTCATGCTCATAGGATGCACACATCAAATGCAACAAAAATGACAAATCATCACGTTATAACAAATTCAGCAGGTTAATATCATATAGCACTCTTGCAACGATGATTCAGGCATCAAGATGGACTCAAATTAACATGATACAATGGAATGAAATTATTTACTCGTTGAGACGAACAATTTGACATATTAGACGCACGAAACGGAGCTACGGATGCAGAGATACGGCATGACGAACATGGCATGATTATGTCAAAAACGGGACTTGGTGGAAATTTGGAGGTCAACCTTGCAAACGGATCTGGATCTGGGCACGGACCACGAGGCGGCGGCGCGAGCCGAGGCGGGCTGGGCTCGCCGGAGTGAGGGCTGGCGGGGTTGAGGAGGGGGTCGGCCGGCGGAGGGAGGCCGAGGCGGCGGGACGGGCGCCGGGGCGAGGGGATCCGGCGGGCCGGCGGCACCGGCCGGCGGGGACGCTGGAGGCGGCCGGCGCCGAGCAAAGGGCGGCGGCGGCGGCGGCCAGGCCGGGCGGGAGGCGGAAGGCGAGGCGCCAGCGAGCGCCGGGCGGCGCGGGAGCGCCGGCGGCGGTGCGGATGCTCATGGCGCGCGTGTGTGGTTGGCGGGCCCCCTGGCCAGCCGGGCAGGGCGCGGGCGCGCGCGAGGCCACGTGTCGGCGAGGGATTGGCCGTGGCGGCAGGGCGGACGTGTCCGCGCGCGGCGGATACGTCCGCCGCGCGCGGGGAAAAATTAGGGTTTCGGGGGGATTTGACCGCGAATTTCGGGGGATGGGCTAGTTTTATAGGTAGAGGGAGCTAGGAGAGTCCAAATGAGGAGCGGTTTTCGCCCACACAGTCGTGATCGAACGACCGAGAGCATGAAAGGGACTTTGCTGGGTTTTGGGCTACTTTGAAGGGGTGTTGGGCTGCAACACAAAAGAGGCCTTTACGGTTCCCCGGTTAACCGTTGGAGTATCAAACGACCTCCAAATGGCACGAAACTTGACAGGCGGTCTACCGGTGCTATACCAAGGCCACTTGGCAAACCTCGGTCCATTCCGAGACCGTTTAACACCCGCACATGAAAAGAGGCAAAAGGGGGCGCCGGGAGACATAGGATTGCCGGATTGCAAAACAGACAACGGGGAAAATGCTCGGATGCATGAGACGAACACGAATGCGAAATGAGATGCACATGATGACATGATAAAATGCAACACGCAAGCAAATGACATGGCAAAGACGGCGAATAACTGACGGACACCTGGCGCATCGAATCCGGGGCGTTACAACACTCCTCCACTAACAAGAGATCTCGTCCCGAGATCTTATGACCGGGACGGAAGGGAAAAAAGATGAGGTGAAATAAGAACAAAAGAGAGATGAAGAACAAAGACGAGAATACTCAGGTGGAAAAGAGGAATTACGATTATGACGAGAACCCAAAAGCACGAGGAACGAGATGGACTCTGAAACCACTCCGGTTCGAAAAAGAAGAAGAACGAAAGAATTAGGCAGCACTCCGGCTGAAAATGGAAGGATTAGAACATGAACTTGAGGGGATGGAATGATACCTGAAGAAGACATGACACAAAACCTCCGTAAATAATTAAAAGAGTAGACTGAAAAGAACGGAGAAGAAAATCACAACTTGTGCCAGGAATGAAATATAAAGCAACCTTAGAAGAAAAGATTGAATGGAATTGTCGAGAAAATTCAACAACGAAAAGAATAAGCTTGTCGTGGACTTATGGATAACATCTCTGGAATTATGAGGTGATAACCAGCCGCAAACGGAAATGATAGAATAGCTGAGAAGAACGAAGGAATGCAAAACTCCGCTTCAAAAGAATACGGAGAATTAATTGCACTTCGAGACACGAGAAGAAAAGATACTTGAACTCCAGCAACTAAATCTTGATGAAAACTTGAAGAATGAAATAAGTCATGAAGAACCACCATGAAGAACTCCGGTGACAAAAAGGATGATGAGATAGAATGAAGGATGAAAGAATAAGATGAGCCTTGCGATTATTTAGATGGAGGTTCCGATTAAATGGCCGAGGAAGATTTGAACTCCGGAAAAGAAAAGATGAAAACACTTGGAACTAGAATTTATTCCTCAAGAACAAACTCTGAAGAAAAAGATTAATCACTTTGATGAAATAAGAATAAGATTTGTTGTATGCTTATCCTTCATCAAATTAAATTGATGACAAGCAATGGATTTTGCATACTACTTATTCTTTTTGAAAAAGAATTGAGAAGTGACATATCGCAAACTTGAGAAGGACTTCATGAATAACCGGTAGGTTGAAAAGAACGAATGGATTAATATGATAATCAAGGAAAAGAATCTTGAACGAACCACCGTAAGAATTCGGAAATGACTGACGAAAGAGAATGAATCACCGGGAAGAATTAGAAGACCAAATATGCTCGAGGGAATTTAGATGCACAAGAACAAAGAGATGACGAGCTGATTACAGAACACTTGAATGAAGCACCAGGATAGATAGAGAACGATAACTGGAATGATGGCCTTCGGAGAAAGAAGCGGAAAAAACAACTTCTGACATACTCCGGATGGTTAGAGAGAATAACTGGCAAATGGAATAATTCGAGAGGATAACAAGAATCTGGAACCACGAATCTTCTAGAGAAGGAGCAAGATTTAGAGGAAAAACTCTTCTTCGGTCTTCAAATGATGACGAGAAACACCACCAAAATTACTGAGATACTCCGGAAGAATGAAACAGAGAGGTTGAGCCAACAATGAAATGATTTGAAATTGATCTTGGAAAAGGCATGTGACTGATGGAATCCATTCTTACGTCACACTTGAAAAGAATTGGGAATAGCTCCGGGAAATTGGAAGAGTCAGGTAAGATCCTGGGAAAAGACCTGTGGGTTAGGGCACAGTGAAGAGAAAAACACCGTTGGAAAGGGATTGTTGAATGAGAAATGATGCACCGGAACAAATGAAATATTTGAATGAGGTGACAGCCTCGAATTAATTAGAACACAGACGAATCTCCTGATATGTCTTCCGAACTCCGGAATGATAAACTGGCGAGAGGCGAACGAGCAAGGGGAAAACACTTGATCCTAGGAAAAGAATATAATCACTACCAAAATTAGAATTGAATCCACCGGAGAAGAAAAAGGGATGATGAATGACGAACGAGACGAGAATTCGGTTGAAATGATTGAGGAAGATCAAGAGACTCGTCACGAATGAAATTGACTATCGAAACAGACTCAAACTCCGGAAGAAAAAGGGTGGAGGGCGGAAAACAAAGACAACTTGGAAGGGGAACCAACGAATATCTTGAAGAGAAAACACCGGTTGAAATCATTGAGGAAAGAAAGCAAAGACTTTGCACGATTAGGATGGATACTCGATTACGGACTCCGGTTCCGAGAAGAAGAAGGGTGGGCGGGTGGAAAAAGAAAACAACTGAGGATTGAACTTGCAAAGATGAAGATGGTCGAGTCAACTTGACGAGAAATGCACCGGATAAAAGAGCAGAGGAACAACAATCGGAAAACCAACTGCGTGATCCTAAAGAAAAAATTTGAATGGGAAGAGGAGTAATTCAAAACACCTACGTCAGGATTCCTCACCAGAGCGACGAAGGGGCTGAGGAGTAAAAAAATTCCTACTCTCCGATATAACTAGACTCAGAAAAGTTTTTCTAAACTCGACATCGGCCAAACTACACGATCAATCAAGGGGGCTCCTAAGGTCGGTCGAGGCTCTAATACCAACTTGTCACGCCCAATATGCGACCCTATCCAAAAGGAACTCGACGGTCCCACCAAGGATAGACCCGCATATTGGAACGCTTTTGCAAGGTGGATATCATTACATCAACATTACATAATAGTGGGATGTAATCCAATACATACAATGTCACATGAATACAACAATACAACATACAAGATCAACATCCGACTACGGATGAATCACAAACAGAAACTCAAACAATATCCACCGTGCTATCCTAGGCTGCCGACCTGGAACCTATCCCCTGATCGAAGAAGAAGCAGAAGAAGAACTCCAAAACAAGCAAACATCGCTCTCGCGTCATGATCATCGCATAACCTGTACCTGCAACTGATGTTGTAGTAATCTGTGAGCCACGAGGACTCAGCAATCCCATTACCATGGGTATCAAGACTAGCAAAGCTTAATGGGAAAGGAAGGGGTAAAGTGGTGAGGTTGCAGCAGCGGCTAAGCATATATGGTGGCTAACATACGCAAATGAGAGCGAGAAGAGAAACAAAGGAACGGCCGTTAACTAGTAATGATCAAGAAGTGATCCTGAACTCCTACTTACGCCGACATAACCCGAAACCGTGTTCTCCTCTCGATCAACCCCAAAAGAGACACTCACGATTACGCACACGGTTTGTGTATTTTAGAAGAGTTTACTTCAAGTTTACTACAACCGGATATTAACAAATTCCCATCTGCCACATAACCGCTGGCACGGCTTTCGAAAGTTTATACCTGCAGGGTGTCCCAACTTAGCCCATGATAAGCTCTCGCGATCAACGAAGGATATTCCTTCTCCACGGAAGACCCGATCAGTCTCGGAATCCCGCTACAAGACATTTCGACAAAGAATAAAACAAGACCAGCAAGACCGCCTGATGCGCCGACAATCCCGATAGGAGCTGCACATATCTCTTTCTCGTGGCAACACCGGATGAGACTAGCTACGAGTAAAACCAGCCCTCGAGTTGCCTCAAGGTGGTCCCAGAGCAGCTCGGTTCGGGCCAACACTTAGACAAGCATTGGCCGGGGGCTAATAAAGATGACCCTTGGGTTAATTACTCCCAAGGGAAAATAGGTGGTGGTGAGGCAAATGGTAAAACCAAGGTTGGGCCTTGCTGGAGGAGTCTTATTCAAAGCGAACGGTCAAGGGGGTCCCATAAATCACCCAACCGCGTTAGGGACGCAAAAACCGGGAACATAATACCGATATGACGGAAAGTAGGGCGGCAAGAGTGGAACAAAACACCAGGCATAAGGCCGAGCCTTCCACCCTTTACCAAGTATATAGATGCATTAATTAAATAAGAGATATTGTGATATCCCAACATAAACATAATCCAACATGGAGCAATCTTCATCTTCACCTACAACTAGTAACGCTATAAGAGGGGCTGAGCAAAGCGGTAACATAGCCAAACAACGGTTTGCTAGGAAGGGTGACAAAGGTTAGAGGTTGACATGGCAATTTGGGAGGCTTGAGCAGCAAGTGATAGGTAACGCAGCATAGCGATAGAACGAAGCAACTAGCATAGCAATGATAGTAATGAGATCCAAGGTGACGGTCATCTTGCCTGAAATCCCGCAAGGAAGAAGAACGAGTCCATGAAGTAGATGAAGCCACGAAGACGAACCAAGCATAGACGAACGAATCCTCACGATCGCAACGAAACGGGAACTATCGAGAAGAAGCACACAACATGGTAAACACACCACACATGAACAAGACATGATGCTCAACCAAGTATGATGAATGACAAGGCTACATGAAGCTACTCGTGGCAAAAGATGATGCAAACAAGAGCAATACATCAAGGCAAGTTTAAATGAGGCCGGGGACAACATATAACAATTCCGGTAAGTCCTCATATGCATATTTCGAAATTGGTCCAGATATGAATAAACCTTATGTTCAAGTTGTTAAACAGAAAGTTAAGATGAACCACGAGAATCTACACGAAATTCTAGTCAAGTTACATATAAAGTTCATTTAATTCGGAGCTACGGCCTAGAAGATATGAGCAAAACAAGTTAAACATGGCATTGATGCAAAATGCATACAAACATCAAGCAAACACCTCAAAACAAGGATGCAACATGATAATATGAAACTACATGCAAAATCAACCAAGTTTCATATAGAGCACACTCAAAACGGAGCAACGGTGCAACACATACACTCTATACAAGGCATAACAACAATCTGTCCATAACAGCAAGTAGGCATATTGCAAGCATCAAAAAAATATGCTACAACATCTCAACATAATAAAAAAAGGCATGGGCATGAAGTACAGGTAAAGCATGACATAACATGAACACTGAGCTATCTCCAGAAATCACTAGAACATGCTCAAAAACACATGGCAAGATTGAAATAATAACAGTTTCAGACTTTGCAGAAATAACATCAGGTTGCAATGTTTAGAGCTATCAAACAACATGCTAGAGGAACTTATCATGGAAAAAATGGCATGGCATGATACTACTAAATGCATAGAACAAAAATCCTTTACTGACCATAAGCCAAAAGTGCACAGAAAATAAGATGACACCCATGTAAACATAGCAAGTTATATGACAGATTCATACATGGCAGGAACAACAATAAGTAGGCATGTTGGTGAGCTTGAACCACTCACCACAGAGCAATACATGGCATCGCAAGGCAACTCACATTAAGAAGACATGTTTATAAAGCTAAGCATGGCAAGAGAAAGTTCATAGAGTGCATGTATCACTAACAACAATCATGGCAACATTGAACTTAATGTTAACAGGCTGACAGCAACATTATTTAGCAAGTTGAGAGCAAGATTACAACAAGTTACAGCAGGCTATAATTGCAACCATGGGCATGGATGGATAGATCATGACATGTATATCAAACCATCCTTAGTGAACATCTCCAGATTATGCATAGAATGACTTGTAGAAGCAGGTTAGCATAGCATCATGATATAGCAGATTCAGACATGCAAAACAGCAACAGCAAGTACCCTACTTAACAAGCTTGATGCACTCACTACAGGAATCACAAAAATACATGGATAGCACCCCTGTAAAGATGGCATGGCATAGTTCAAAACTCATGTAGAGCTCATGCTCATAGGATGCACACATCAAATGCAACAAAAATGACAAATCATCAAGTTATAACAAATTCAGCAGGTTAATATCATATAGCACTCTTGCAACGATGATTCAGGCATCAAGATGGACTCAAATGAACATGATGAAATAGAATGAAATGATTTACTCGTTGAGACGAACAATTTGACATATTATACGCACGAAACGGAGCTACGGATGCAGAGATACGACATGACGAACATGGCATGATTATGTCAAAAACGGGACTTGGTGGAAATTTGGAGGTCAACCTTGCAAACGGATCTGGATCTGGGCACGGACCACGAGGCAGTGGCGCAAGCCGAGGCGGGCTGGGCTCGCCGGAGTGAGGGCCGGCGGGGTTGAGGAGGGGGCCGGCCGGCCGGAGGGAGGCCGAGGCGGCGGGGACGGGCGCCGAGCGGAGGGGATCCGGCGGGCCGCGGCACCGCCGGCGGGGACGTGGAGGCGGCCGGCCGCGGAGCAGGCAGCGGCGGGCGGCGGCGGCCCAGGCCGGGCGCGAGGCGGCAGGCGGAGGCGCCGGCGAAGCGCCGGGCGGCGGGAGCGGCGGGCGGCGGGGCGGGATGCTCATGGCGCGCGCGCTGGCTGGCTGGCAGGTTTCCCCGCCTGGCCCGGAGGGCCGGGCGGCGCTGGGCGCGCGGAGGCCACGGTCGGCGAGGATTGGACGTGGCGGCCGGGGCGGACGTGTCCGGCGCGGGCGGACGCGTCCGGCGCGGCGCGGAGTGGAAAAATTAGGGTTTCGGGGGGATTTGACCGCGAATTTCGGGGGAGGGGCTAGTTTTATAGGTAGAGGGAGCTAGGAGAGTCCAAATGAGGAGCGGTTTTCGCCCACACGATCATGATCGAACGACCGAGAGCATGAAAGGGACTTTGCTGGGTTTTGGGCCACTTTGAAGGGGTGTTGGGCTGCAACACAAAAGAGGCCTTTACGGTTCCCCCGGTTAACCGTTGGAGTATCAAACGACCTCCAAATGGCATGAAACTTGACAGGCGGTCTACCGGTGCTATACCAAGGCCGCTTGGCAAACCTCGGTCCATTCCGAGACCGTTTAACACCCGCACACGAAAAGAGGCAAAAGGGGGCGCCGGGATACATAGGAGTGCCGGATTGCAAAACGGACAACGGGGAAAATGCTCGGATGCATGAGACGAACACGAATGCGAAATAAGATGCACATGATGACATGATAAAATGCAACACGCAAGAAAATGACATGGCAAAGACGGCGAAAAACTGACGGACACCTGACGCATCGAATCCGGGGCGTTACAATTGCGAGATCTACACCGATCACCAGAGTCTCAAGTATATCTTCACCCAACCAGATTTGAACCTTACACAAAGACATTGGTTGGAGTTGATCTCAGATTACGACTTAGGGATCACTTACACCCCAGGCAAAGCCAATGTCATAGCTGATGCACTAAGTCCTAAGTCCTATTGCAACAATCTCATGTTGCAACAGGGCCAACCACTTCTCCATGAGGAATTCTGTAAGCTTAACCTTCACATTGCTCCTCAAGGATTCCTTTCTACCTTGGTGGCGAAGTCTACTCTTGTGGATCATATCATAGAAGCCTAGAAGCATGATACCCGGATTACCCGGATCAAGAGAAACATTGCCAAGGGTATTGCTAGTAGTTTCTCTATACATGATCGAGGTGTTGTTTTCTTCGGGAACCGTCTAGTGGTCCCCAAGAAGCAGCATCTTCGGCTACTGATCCTTAAGGAGGCCAATGAATCTCCTATCACGATTCATCACGGTAGTACTAAGATGTATCAGGACCTACGCCAGAGGTTCTGGTGGACTAGGATGAAGAGAGAATTTGCTTAGTTCATTGCTAACTGCGACGTTTGTCGTCGCTTTAAGGCAGAGCATCAAAGGCCTGCTGGCACCCTTCAGCCTTCAGCTATTCCCGAGTGGAAATGGGACAAAGTTGGTATGGACTTCATCACCGGCTTTCGCAGGACCAAGAGAGGGAATAATGATATCTTCATAGTCATTGATCGTCTTTCCAAAGTGGCTCACTTCCTACCTGTTCGAGAGAGTATTACTGCTAGTCAGCTGGCTGACTTATATATTTCTCGAATAGTGTCACTACATGGTGTTCCACTAGAGATCAATTCAGACCGTGGTAGTCTTTTCACTTCTCATTTCTGGGAGAGTTTCCAGGCTGCCATGGGAACCCATCTTTCCTTCAATACCGCTTTCCACCCTCAGTCGAGTGGTCAGGTGGAAAGGGTCAACCAAATTCTCGAAGACATGCTTAGATCTTGCGTTATCTCATTCGGTATGGATTGGGAGAAGTGTCTTCCTTTCGCCGAGTTTGCTTATAACAATAGCTACCAATCTAGTCCTAAGAAAGCTCCTTTCGAGATTCTTTATGGACGAAGATGTCAAACACCTTTGAACTGGTCAGAAACCGATGAAAGACAATTCTTTGGACCAGACATGATCTAGGAAGCAGAAGAGCAAGTTCGCGTTATTCGTGAGAATTTGAAAACAGCCCAATCTTGTCAAAAGAGCCAGTATGACCGTCATCATAAGGAAGTGGCTTATGAAGTTGGCGACAAGGCTTACCTTCGGGTTACTGCTTTAAAGGGTACCCATTGTTTCAGTATCAAGGGCAAGTTGGCTCCTCGTTACATTGGTCCTTTCCGCATTCTTGCTAAACGAGGAGAGGTTGCCTACCAGTTGGAACTACCCCCACATATTTCTCGAGTTCATGATGTCTTCCACGTCTCTCAACTCAGGCGTTGCTTCTCGGATTCCATCCGCGGAGTGGACCACGAAACGCTTGATCTCCAAGATAACCTCACATACCGAGAGTACCCTGTTCGCATTCTTGATCAAGCAGAGCATGTCACTCGACATCATAACATCAAGTTTCTCAAGGTTCAGTGGTCTCATCACACTGAAAGAGAAGCTACGTGGGAGTGAGAAGATCGTCTTCGACTTGAGTACCCCTCTCTTTTCCGGCCGACTCCTGAATCTCGAGACGAGATTCTTTCGAGTGGGGGCGAGTTGTCACATCCCTAGTTTTGGTATGACCTAGGCTAGCTTTCATGTGAGCATCATGTTTAAATTCAAATGAACTTGAAATGGGGGATGTTCAAACCCTAGCATTAATAAAATTCAAATAGGTTCAACTAAAAGTATTTTTTCAGTGAACCCAAATGGCCTTAAAAAATGTTCATCATTTTTGGAAAATGCTGGAAAGAGTAACTAGAGGTGATGCACATTTTTGCATGACATTTTGGATTGTTGAATTAACAAATAATGTATTTGAATTGGAGCAAATATATTCTATAAATATTTGTAATGCTCCAATAATTCTGGAAATTAGTGAGGGGCTTTGGAATATTCCTTTTAGTCCCTGCAAAAATTACCAGAGGCAACAAAAATGATTTAGTTCTTAAAACTAAATCAAAACAAATTGCAGAAATAGAAAACAAAACAAAATAGAGAAAAGTAAAGAGGCTTACCTCGCGCTCACCTGGCGGCCCAGCAAGCCGACTGGCCCAACCGACAATTGTCATCCTCCTGGCAGCGACAGAAGGACGAGGGGCACAAGCTCGCCGCCCGCGTGCATGGGCGCCACGCCACCTCCCTACCTGCCTGCCCTCCCCCTCGACACCCCGGTCTCTCTGGATGTCACCACGATGACCCGGACGCCTCTCACTCTCATCCCCCTTCCCTGCCTCCTCTCTCTCTCTCTCTCTCTCTCTCTCTCTCTCTCTCACTGGCCCGAACGCGCCCGTCGCCGCCGCTCGCTGTTGCCGTGCCCACGGCCACGGACTCGCCTCTCCGACGAGTCCAAGCGCTCCGCGCCATTGTCCTCATCCTCTCCGTCAAGTCATGCATCGCCGGACGCCCTGTGAAGCCGCCATCACCGTCATATTCAACCCTCGGCCTCGGTGATCGCCGGCAACGCCACGATGCCTTCCTGCCTCCCCCGAGCTCGCTGACGACGCCATCGAGATCGCTGTGAGGCCCTGACCATTTCCCCTCTATTTTCCCGTCGTTTCCCGCATCGTAGCCACAAACTCGAGCGGACCCGAGCTCCGGCCGCCGCTGCGGTGCTCGATGTCGGCGTTTCCGACCATCCCAGGCCGGGAGACCACCACCATACGACGCGGCGCATCGCCAACGTCCTAGAGATGCCCTCAGCGCATTGATCCGAGCCCCGTGGAGGTTTTCCAAGCACCTCCAGCATCTCGGGCCTCGCCGGCGGGTTTGACCCCCCCGCTGACCAAATTTGACCCCCTCTGGGTCAATGACAGATGGGCCCCGGCGCCCACTAATTTTTAGTTAGGCTAATAAACCCCCTGCTTAATTGTTGTGTAACTGACGTGTGGACCCCACACGTCAGGTTTGACCCTGGTCAGCCCCGTTTGACCTACTGACATCGTGCTATCGTCATGCTGACGCAGTATTTGACTTTCTGGATTTTAAATAATTTAGGAATTCCAGAATTTAGCCAAAACTTCGAAAATTCATAGAAATTCAACCATAGCTCAGATTGAAATAATTTATATATGAAAAATTATCAGAAAAATGCAATCCATCCATCTGTATTAGTTTCATGCATAAAAAACCAACCTAAACCTGCTGTATAGGTGAAAACACATGAATGTCATTTATAAATGTTTAATTTGGAGTAGCACAAACCACATCACATCTACATGCCATGTTCATGCATCATATTGTTGCATATGTTTGTGTATTGATTGCCGACACCATCCTTCTCAATAGGTCCTGCTGAGGAGACCGTTCCATAGTACCTGTCAGAGGACCAGCCCTCCCCTGTTGATCTTTCAGGCAAGCAAAACCCCCTTGTTCATTCCGATACAACCCCACTCTCTTGCTCTTGCTCTCTTTTATTGCATTAGGACAACAACGATTCAATTGCTACTTTATGCTGCTGTAGTTGAACCCATTCCTCTGCATGACCTGTCATTGCCACAGTAAATAGTTGAAACCCACTAGCATGTATAGGAGTTGGTTGAGCCATGTTGTGTTCCTACCATGCCATGCCTGCTATTGCTTAGATTATGTCAGGTCGGATTCATTGGGAATGAATTGGAGTGTTGCGATATGTTTTGGTGCTGAGAGTTAAGTGTGTGAACACGATTTGGGAAAGGTAGCGGTGAGAGGCCATGTAGGAGTACATGGTGGGTTGTCTCACTGGAACCGTCCCTAAGAACTGAGTTCTGTGTATGTTGTCCAATGACTAGCTACTACCACACATTGGGTTCCGGTAACTCGGCCCCTCTCGACTTATTAACCAACTTGATCTCTGTCCAGGAGTCACAACTAGTTTCTGGTGTTTGTAGGTAGTGTTATTTTTCTACCAAGTGGCACCCGACAGAATGGGCTTGGGACAGACTAGGCACGATGTACCAAGTGGCACCCGGATGGTGGGCTTGGGAACCCTGCTCACATTGTTTGGGGCCGTGACTGAAACCCCGGCCAGATCTCCTTGCGGATGGAACCCGAATAGGCGATAAACCTGGACTAGAGTCTTGCGTGGTTAGTCCGGTCGTGGCCGACACCCTCGCCAGGCTTCCGCTTGAAGGTTGCCGAGATACATGACGTGTACATGGCGGTAAGTGGCGAGAGCCTGTGTGAACAAGTACACCCCTGCATGGTTAACATGATCTATTCAAAGAGTCGGGTCCGTGGTTATGGACTTCTTGGATGCTTACGTGGTATATAGACAACTTAAAGTGGATACTCTAAAATGCTCAAGACAAGTGTGAGTGCTATGGATGGCCTACTCGTAAGGAGACGGGGATGAATCCATAGTTGTGTATTGATGTGGTGATTAGGGGACTCGTGTGCTCTTTCCTACCTCAAAGAACTTACTCGTAGTCGTAGAACAGGATAGCCACTAAGTCAAAGCTGGCTTGCTGCAACTAAACCCCACATTGCCCTCTTGATACTAATGGATGTATGATAGGATCTGATGTAAGTCTTGCTGAGTACCTTTGTACTCATGTTTGCTTAATTTATGTTTTGCATATGAGACATCTGTCTCACTAGTAGTTCCGCTTGGACTTCGACGAGTAGCTTGTTACCTCAGCTACGATCTTGTACCCTTGGGAGGGTCTTGTAGATAGTCAGGCTTCTCGGCCTTTTTCTTTTGTAGTTGTATGTACGACATGTTATGCTTTCGTTGCTTGTATGCTCTGAATGATGGGTCATGTGACCCCTATTTGTAATAAATGTTGTGTGGCTCTTCTGGGCCTTTGTCTATATGAGTTGTTGAGTTATGTTGTGATGCCATGTTGTACATCACATACTTGCATGTTATGCGTACGTGTAACGTGTATTGCTATGTGTGCGATCCGACAACCTAGTTTTTTATCCTTGGTAGCCTCTCTTACCGGGAAATGTCTCCTAGTGATTCCATTGAGCCATGGTAGCTTGCTACTGCTCTGAAACATTTAGGATGGCCGGCATGTGTCCTTCTTCGTTCCTGTGTCTATCCCTTTGGGGAAATGTCACGCGATGTCTACTGGAGTCCTGTTAGCCCAGCTGCTATAGTCCAGATTCACTCGCTGATGACCGACACGTTCGTTTCTGGGTCATGTATGTCTGTCCCTGTAAGTTAGTGCCACTTTCGGTTTACGGCTAGTCATGTCGGCCCGGGTTCTTTGTCATATGGGTTCTAGCAAAACTATCATATATGTGAGCCAAAAGGCGGAAACGGTCTCGGGCCAGGTAAGCTGGCACCCGTGGAATACCGTGCGTGAGGCCGCAAAGTGATATGATGTGTCACATGCTAGATCGGTCTGACTTAGGATCGGGGTCCCGACAAAAGAGCATTCTATAAATCAACAAAGGACTATCTCATACCAGCATGGTGCATTTATTAAAAGAAAAAAAAGCACACGGCGCTCCAAGATTTACGCATATCATGTGACGAATAAAAATATAGCTCCAAGTAAAATTACCGATGATCGTTACAAGAAAGAGGGGATGCCTTCCGGGGCATCCCCGAGCTTAGTTGCTTGGGAGTCCTTGAATATTACATTGGGGTGCCTCAAGCATCCCCAAGCTTAGGCTCTTGTCACTCCTTATTCGTTCATCCATCGTGATCTCACTCAAAGCTTGAAAACTTCAATCACACAAAACTTAACAAAACCACCGTGAGATCCGTTAGTATAATAAAGAAAACCACCACTTCAAGTACTGTTGCAAACTCATTCATATTTTATTTTTGCATTGTAGCTACTTTAATATAACTTTTCCATGGCTTATACTATAGATATAATCGATATTTTCATCAAGACGAGTAAAACAATGCATCAGAAACAGAATCTGTCTTAAACAGGACAGTCTGTAGTAATCTGAACATCAACCATACATCTGTAACTCCAAAAATTCTGAAAAATTCGGAAACAAATAAACAATTTGTATAGAAGTACTGTGGAAAAAGTTTCATAAGCATTTGACTTTCCAGTAAAGAATTTAAAGTCGTGCACTACAACCAAAGTTTCTGTTTTTGCACCAGACAAACCAAACAAGCAATCTAATCATCCTAAAGGCAAAACTTGGCACATTATTTTTATAATACAATGGATTTATACAAGGGGATAATTATTTTTGTTGAAAATTTTCTATAATCAAGGTTCACAAAGTTTCCATGGGCATGAACAAAGTTCAAGGCTAGCTCCCACTTTAAAATGCTCGTCTTTCTCACTTTCACTTTTCTTTTTGAAAAAGTTTTAGGTTCCCCTCTTTATTTTTTTGTTTTTAAACTTTATAAAGCACTCAACAGGAAGAAATGACTCTCTAAAACTTTCGGGTTGTCTCCCTGGCAGCGCTTTCTTTAAAGCCATTAAACTAGGCATAAAGTGCTCAAGTAATGAATCCACCCGGATCCCAAGGTATATCAAAGCCAATTTTAATTAACAATGATTTGGCATTTAGTAATGAGCACAAAGAAACATATATCATGCAAGGACAAAGTTTAACTCTCTTCCTATGCATCGACATATCATACAAGAACAATTCATGCACATCAAGTAAAGGCCAATGCATAGTTTAAGCAATTTCTTGCAATTCTTTCGTGTTGGAAACATTGAGAGGAGGAGATGTAGTTCCTCTCTCATAATAATTGCAAGTAGGAGCAGCAAGCACATGCATATTATATTCATAAAAATCATCATGTGTAGTGGTAGAATGCAACCCATATATGTAATCCTTAATAAGTGCAAAGTTCTCTGATATAGTGTAGTTTGGAGAATTCAAAAAGGTGATAGGACTATAATGTGTGGGTGCAATAGCAACAATTTCATTCTTAACATAAGGAACAATAGCAATTTCATCTTCATATGCATAATTCATATTGGCATCATGGCCACAAGCATAGCAATTAACAATTTCATCAAAAAGGGATATTTCAAAAGAATCAACGGGATCATAGCAATTATCTTATCATTCATCCTTCGGTAAGAATGAAGGGACATTAAACAATGTATGAGTTGGAGGATTACTCTCATTAGAAGGTGGGCATGGGTAGCTAATCCACTCTTCCCCATTTTGTTCTTCGCTCTCCTCATCATCTCTTTCATCTAATGAGCTCACAGTTTCATCAATTTGTTCTTCCACAGACTCCTGCAAAAAGTTAGTCTCTTCTTGGACAGCGGAGGAGTCCTCAATATATGGTTTAACATAGGCATTAGAAGCATAATTATCATAACAATATTTAAGTATGGCAAAATTTTCAGATTTGTAAAGAGTAGCATCATACGTTTCAATCAAAGAAGCAATTTCATAAGCACCCTTAAAAGCAACAAATTCTTCAATTTGTTGAACATCATAGTAGTTATAAACACCCTTACCATATGAAGATACAATTCCATTATCACCAAACTCACATTGGTAGGGAAGGTGTTTCTTAGGGTCTTCAGAACAACAAGTAACATCATATATTTCACATAAATTCCAAGCATAGCATTGCAAACGATGAATTTGATCCAGTGAAAGTTTCCCTTTTTGAGATAAGCAGTGTCGCACATAACAAGCATTCTCATATAAACATTTGACCTCAACTAAGCTAGTTGGGGTTTCAGCACGAGCACATAAGGATCGAAGATGATCCAAGTAGGAAGCTTCAGTAGTATGATAGATTTTGGGTGGTTCTTCAACCATTTGTTTAGTAGGTACAACTAATTTTTTTTGGTATTTTGCATTTCCTACCCCTAACTAAAGATAGAAAACAACTTAGAACAAAAAAAAATCTACTTAGTGATAAAGCAAACAAGCACACACAAGAATATTCACCCCCACGCTATTGCTCCCCGGGAATGGTGCTAGAAAAAGGTCTTGATAACCCACAAGTATAGGGGATCGGTTGTAGCCTCTTTCGATAAGTAAGAGTGTCGAACCCAACGAGGAGCTAAAGGTAGAACAAATATTCCCTCAAGTTCTATCGACCACCGATACAACTCTAAGTAAGAGTGCATTCTGGATTTAAACACATCACACACCACCGTACCCATACATATTTTCGGCCACATGCAGTGTATACGGGGTCTTCTGGTCGACCATGTCTCCCTTGTGTTGTTTTTTGTGATGACACGCATATCTGTGGACTCCCCGAGTGTATATATATGATCCCTTTGACCGATAACGAGGGGTATGTTTTGGAAATGAATGGATTCCTCATAGTTCGTGCTAGGGCCGGTCACAGTCACATGTCGTTCAACCAAAGCTCAAGCTCATGCATTGTCAGGATTCCCTCCCACATGCTCGGATTGTTGGGTTCGACCTACACTGTACCCTGCATATCTCGTCCTTAACTACCTGTCCTTCATGGTTGTTGTCTCTATCGACAGGTAGGCACCACATCTAAATTGTACATTATTCTATATTGAAAACACACATTACCCCTTCCAACGTACATTATTTTGGGCTGCATGCAAGAGGTGCTGGTTTTATGGTCCCTCTCGTGCGATTTTTTATGATGGTTCAATCTATTGGCCCAAGCGGTTTAGCGACAACAACAATTGCCGTTTGACCAAACGATAGATTCACCGGTTCGTCTGATGGTATGTCATGGCGACATGCATGTATGACCAAAGTATCATTACGTGCATCCGCCCCGCTAACACGAAGTGGGAAGTGGGTCAAGCACCCTATCTAGCTACGACATTATGTCATTATAGATATATCCAATGGTGCTTTCGGGTTTGCGAGGCAGGTGCCACCAAAGTTGTGCATTGTGTATTTAAAGTTTTAAACATCACTCCCTATATTCCTACATATATCTAGCCACTTCCAGGTGGTTCTTGACTTCTGGCCCCTCTCATCGATCTTCGACGGCGCTCCCAACCGTGGGCCCGTGCGGTCAAAGTTGTGCATTGGAATTTTGAACATCACAGACCACCCTTTCACTCATATATATTTGGGCCACATGCTGGTGTGGTTGTCTTCTCTCCCTCACTAATGTTTTTTGCTGCAAAGACTCTAATGACGCTCAACGGACACAAGTATAATGTCTTAACTGTGTGTGATGCAAGTGCGCTATGAATCACCACGACTGCGCAAGCGCGAGCAAAGGTGGAGGTACTGGCTCAACTGTGTGCGATGCAAGTGTGCTGTAAAATCACCATGACTGCGCAAGCGTGAGCAAAGGTGGAGGTACTTCCTTAACCGTGTGTGATGCAAGTGCATTGCAAAATCACCACCTGCGCAAGCTAAAGGCGGGTAGTTTATTTAGATTGAATTCCACGTCTGCGTCTGAAAATTAGGACGAACAGTGTGCGATAGACCAGCTAGCTAGAAATATAAAAACAAACTACCCGCCTTGAGCGCTGCAAAATCGGCGGTCTACCACTTTTCCTTATTATCATACACGCATATTCTTATTGGACCGTGCGCACTCTTGGGTACTCCCGCCCCGCATCAATTCCTTTACCCAAATTTTAGTAGCAGTTGTACTTCAATCGTCGCCCACACTCCTCCAGCACCGACCTTATAGTAAAATTGCAGTAGCCGAGACATTTGAACCATCGCCCTCCCTCGTCCACCACAATCTTGATGACCCACAAGTATAGGGGATCTATAGTATCCCTTTCGATAAGTAAGAGTGTTGAACCCAACGAGGAGCAGAAGGAAATGACAAGCGGTTTTCAGCAAGGTATTCTCTGCAAGCACTGAAATTATCGGTAACAGATGGTTGTGTGATAAGATAATTCGTAACGGGTAACAAGTAACAAAAGTAACTAAGGTGTAGCAAGGTGGCCCAATCCTTTTTATAGCAAAGGACGAGCCTGGACAACCTCTTATATAATGCAAAGCGTTCCCGAGGACACATGGGAATAACTGTCAAGCTAGTTTTCATCATGCTCATATGATTCGCGTTTGTTACTTTGATAATTTGATAAGTGGGTGGACCAGTGTTTGAGTGCTGCCCTTCCTTGGACAAGCCTCCCACTTATGATTAACCTCTCTCGCAAGCATACGCAACTACGAAAGAAGAATTAAGATAAATCTAACCATAGCATGAAACATATGGATCCAAATCAGCCCCTTACGAAGCAACGCATAAATTAGGGTTTAAGATTCTATCACTCTAGCAACCCATCATCTACTTATTACTTCCCAATGCCTTCCCCTAAGCCCAAATCATGGTTAAGTGTCATGTAGTTGATGTTCACATAACACCACTAGAGGAAAGACAACACACATCTCATCAAAATATCGAACGAATACCAAATTCACATGATTACTTATAACAAGACTTCTCACATGTCCTCAGGAACAAACATAACTAATCACAAAGCATATTCATGTTCATAATCAGAGGAGTATTAATTATAATTAAGAATCTGAACAAATGATCTTCCACTCAATAAACCAACTAGCGTCAACTACAAGGAGTAATCAACACTACTAGCAACCCACAGGTACCAATCTGAGGTTTTGAGACAAAGATCGGATACAAGAGATAAACTAGGGTCTGAGAGGAGATGGTGCCGGTGAAGATGTTGATGGAGATTGACCCCCTCTCGATGAGAGGATCGTTGGTGATGACGATGGCGATGATTTCCCCCTCCGGGAGGGAAGTTTCCCCGGCAAAACAGCTTCGCCGGAGCCCTAGATTGGTTCTGCCCAGGTTCCGCCTCGAGACGGCGGCGCTTTGTCTTGAAGGCTTTCTCCTTATTTTTTGCAGGTAAAAACCCTTCATATAGCAAAAGATGGGCACTGGGGGCCTGCTAGGCTGGCGGCAAGGCAGGGGGCGCGCCCCACCCTTATGGTTGACTGGTGGGTCCCCCTAGGTGCTTTCTTCGCCCAATATTTTTTATATATTCCGAAACAATTCTCCGTGAAGTTTCACGACTTTTGGAGTTGGGCAGAATAGGTCTCTCAGATTTTCTCCTTTCTGGTCCAGAATTTCAGCTGCCGGCATTCTCCCTCTTTGTGTAAATCTTGTGAAATAAGAGAGAAAAGGCATACGTATTGTGCCATAATGTGTAATAACAGCCCATAATGCAATAAATATCAATATAAAAGCATGATGCAAAATGGACGTATCAAGTCCCCCAAGCTTAGACCTTGCTTGTCCTAAAGCGAAAGCCAAAATCGAAAAAATATGTCCACATGTTTAGAGATAGAGGTGTCGATAAAATAAAATACGGATATGAGGGCATCATGATCATCGTTAGAATAGCAATAAATATTGCCATATAATTTCTTATGCCAAGTAACAATTCGTTCACAAGGTAAAGTATGAATCAGAAACTTCATTAAAAGCTAACAAACTATGATCTCAGTCATTGAAACAATAGCAATTTATCATAACATCGGAAAGAGTGAATTATAAGAGATTTTCAACAAGTCCACATACTCAACTATCATTTAATCTTTCACAATTGCTGACACTCATGCCATACTTATGGGTTGAAAGCTTCAGTCAGACACAGAGAAAGATAGGGGCTTATAGTTTCGCCTCCCAACCTTTTACCTCAAGGGTAATGTGAACAATAATACTTTATGATAACCTACATCCGAGTGGATATATATATATATCTAGATCTCTGCAACACATAGTGCTTGCCAAAAAGAAAATGTGTAAAAAGGAAAGGTGATGATAACCATGACTCTTGTATAAGGGTAGAAGATATAAATAAAAGATAGGCCCTTCACAAAGGGAACTAGAGGTTATCATGCTTTACAAGCAACTGCTACGTCTTGAGCTTGCGTTGGTTTTCCCCGAATAGGAGAGGATGATGCATCACAGTAGCGTAAGTATTTCCCTCAGTTTTTGAGAACCAAGGTATCAATCCAGTAGGAGGCCACGCACAAGTCCCTCGTACCTACACAAAACGATAGCTACTCGCAACCAACGCGATTAGGGGTTGTCAATCCCTTCACGGTCACTTACGAGAGTGAAATCTGATAGAGATAATATTTTTGGTATTTTTGGTATAAAGATGCAAAGTGAAAAGTAAAAAGCAAAGTAAAAACAAAGCAAGTATAAAAGTGATGGAGATTGATATGATGAGAATAGACTCGGGTGCCATAGGTTTCACTAGTGGCTTCTCTCAAGAGCATAAGTATTCTACAGTGGGTGAACAAATTGTTGTTGAGCAATTGACAGAATTGAGCATAGTTATGAGTATATCTAGGTATGATCATGTATATAGGCATCACGTCCGAGACAAGTAGACCGAAATGATTCTGCATCTACTACTATTACTCCACTCATCGACCGCTATCCAGCATGCATCTAGAGTATTAAGTTAAAAACAGAGTAAGGCCTTAAGCTAGATGACATGATGTAGAGGAATAAATTCATGCAATATGATAAATACCCCATCTTGTTATCCTCGATGGCAACAATACAATACGTGCCTTGCAACCCTTTACATCCTTTGGTAAGGACACCGCAAGATTGAACCCAAAGCAATGCACTTCTCCCATTGCAAGAACTACCAATCTAGTTGGCCAAACCAAACGGATAATTCAAAGAGACTTGCAAAGATAACTCAATCATACATAAAAGAATTTAGAGAAGATTCAAATATTATTCATAGATAAGCTGGATCACAAACCCACAATTCATCGATCTCAACAAACACACCGCAAAAAAGAAGATTACATCGAATAGATCTCCATGAGAGAGGGGGAGAACATTGTATTGAGATCCAAAAAGAGAGAAGAAGCCATCTAGCTACTAGCTATGGACCCGAAGGTCTGAAGTAAACTACTCACACTTCATCGGAGAGGCTATGGTGTTGATGTAGAAGCCCTCCGTGGTGGATGCCCCCCCGTGAGCTCCTAACAAGCCCCAAGATGGGATCTCGTGGATACAGGAAGTTGCGGTGGTGGAATTAGGTTTTTGGCTCCTATTCTGATCGTCTGGAGGTACGAGGGTATATATAGGAGGAAGGAGTACGTCGGTGGAGCTTGAGGGGCCCACGAGGCGGGGCGCGCCTTGGGGGCGCCCCACCCTCGCTACCACCTCTCTTGTGCCTTGGCGAGGGTCCAAGTCTCCGGATCACGCTCGTGAGAAAATCACGTTCAAGGTTTCATTCCGTTTGGACTCCGCTTGATATTCTGCTTCTTGAAATACTGAAAAAGGCAAAAAACAACAATTCAGGCTGGGCCTCCGGTTAATAGGTTAGTCCCAAAAGTAATATAAAAGTGGAAAATAAAGCCCAATATAGTCCAAAACAATAGATAAAGTAGCATGGAGCAATCAAAATTATAGATACGTTGGAGACGATCGCATCCCCAATTTTAATTCCTGCTCGTCCTCGAGTAGGTAAATCATAAAAAGAGAATTTTTGATGCGGAGTGATACTTTGGCATAATTTCAATGTAAATCTTCTTAATCATGGTATGAATATTCAGATCCGAAAGATTCAAGACAAAAGTTCATATTGACATAAAAATAATAATACTTCAAGCATACTAATCAAAGTAATCATGTCTTCTCAAAATAGCATGGCAAAAGAATGTTCATCCCTACAAAATCATATAGTTAGGCTATGCTTCATTTTCTTCACACAAAGATGTTCCCACATTCTATACCCCCGATGACAAGCCAAGCAATTGTTTCATACTTAAATAATCTCAAACTTTTTCAACCTTCATGCAATACATGAGCGCGATCCATGGATATAGCACTATGGGTGGAATAGAATATGATGATGGGGATTGTGTTGAGAAGACAAAAAAGGAGAAAGTCTCACATTGACGAGGATAATCAATGGGCTATGGAGATGCCCATCAATTGATTTCAACATGAGGAGTAGGGATTGCCATGCAACGGATGCACTAGAGCTATGAATGCTCAACAAAAGAAAACTAGTGGGTGTGCATCCAACTTGCTTTCTCATGAAGACCTAGGGCATTTTGAGGAAGCCCATCGTAGGAATATACAAGCCAAGTTCTATAACGAAAAATTCCCACTAGTATAAAAAGACAACTTATGAGACTCACTATATGAAAAACATGGTGCTACTTTGAAGCACAATATATGAGACTCACTACATGAAGAACAAGGTGCTACTTTGAAGCACAAGTGTGGAAAAACAGATAGTAGCATTGCCCTTTTTATTTATTTTCTTTTTTTGGGCCTTTATTTTTTTTGTTTTTGGCCTTTCTATTTTTTTGGGCAATGCTCTAATAATGATGATCATCACACTTCTATTGATTACAACATAAGGATTACAACTCGAAATTAGAACAAGGTATGACTCTATATGAATGCCTCCGGCGGTATACCGGGATGGTACAATGAATCAAGAGTGACATGTATGAAAAATAATGCATGGTGGCTTTGCCACAAATACGATGTCAACTACATGATCATGCAATGGCAATATGACAAAAGTAAAGTGTGTCATGATGATGATGAACGGAACGGTGGAAAGTTGCATGGCAATATATCTCGGAATGGATATGGAAATGCCATAATAGGTAGGTATGGTGGCTGTTTTGAGGAAGATATAAGGAGGTTTATGTGTGATAGAGCGATCATATCACGGGTTTGATGCACCGCTAAGTTTGCACCAACTCTCAAGGTGAGAAAGGGCAATGCACGGTACCGTGCAGGCTAGCAAAGGCGGAAAGGTAAAAGTGCGTATAATCCATGGACTCAACATTAGTCAAAAGAACTCATATACTTATTGCAAAAATTTAGAAGTCATCAAAATCAAGTACTACGCGATGCTCCTAGGGGATAGATTGGTAGGAAAAGACTATCGCTCGTCCCCGACCGCCACTCATAAGGATGCACAAGCCAGGTACACTTCATGTTTCAAATTTGTTACACAACTTTAACCATACGTGCATGCTATGGGACTTGCTAACTTCAACACAAGCATTCTTTAAATTCATAATCACCCAACTAGCATGACTTTGATATTATCACCTCCATATCTCAAAACAATTATCAAGCATCAAACTTATCTTAGTATTCAACGCACTCAAAATAAAGTTTCACATATCTTGAATACCAAGTATGTTAATATTAAGCAAGTTACCATGCTATTAACGACTCTCAAAATAATCTAAGTGAAGCATGAGAGATCAAGTTTCTTTAAAACAAATCCACCACTGTGCTCTAAAAGATCTAACTGAAGCACTAGAGCAAAAATTATCACGCTCAAAGATATAAGTGAAGCACTATGAGCAAACTATCAAGCTCAAAAGATATAAGTGAAGCACATAGAGTATTCTATCAAATTTCAATTCATGTATGTCTCTCTCAAAAGGTGTGTACAGCAAGGATGATTGTGGTAAACTAACAAGAAAAGATGCAAATAATACAAGACGCTCCAAGCAAAACACATATCATGTGGTGAATAAAAATATAGCTCCAAGTAAATTACCGATGGAAGTGGACGAAAGAGGGGATGCCTTCCGAGGCATCCCCAAGCTTTGACTTTTTGGTGTCCTTGGATTATCTTGGGGGTTCCATGGGCATCCCCAAGCTTAGGCTCTTGCCACTCCTTGTTCCATAATCCATCAAAAAGAATTCACCCAAAACTTGAAAACTTCACAACACAAAACTCAATAGAAATCTCGTGAGCTCCGTTAGAGAAAGAAAACAAAAGACTACTTTAAGGTACTGTAATGAACTCATTCTTTATTTATATTGGTGTTAAACCTACTGTATTCCAACTTCTCTATGGATTATAAACTATTTTACTAGCCATAGATTCATCAAAATAAGCAAACAACACACGCAAAACAGAATCTGTCAAAAACAGAACACTTTGTAGTAATCTGTAACTAACGCAAACTTCTGGAACTCAAAAAATTCTACCAAAATTAGACGACCTGGAAAATTTGTTTATTGATCAGCAGAAACTGGAATCAGTATTTTATCACGTCCTGGTGATTTCTAACAATTCGGGCACTGAGCGCAAAGTTTCTGAAAATTACAGCAAGATCAAATAACTATCACCCAAGAAGATCCAATAAGTTTAACTTGGCACAAACACTAATTAAAAGATAAAACCACATCTAAACAGAGGCTAGATGGATTATTTATTCCTAAACAGAAGAAAAAACAAATAACTAAAAATAAAATTGGGTTGTCTCCCAACAAGCGCTATCGTTTAACGCCCCTAGCTAGGCATAAAAGCAAGGATAGATCTAGGTAGTGCCGTTAATTTTCAGTTTTTAGCGAGTCATGCTCAATCCGGTGGTTCTTCTCGCTTCCCTTCATACTCGGAAATTTTTAGATCTAAAGAATCCAACCGCTTATTACAAAGAGTAATCAACATATTCATGCGGTGAAGATTTCCGCTAACACTTTTAAGAGGCTCAAGAGACTTTTGCAAAAAAATTGTTACTTCGCAAATCATCTCAAACACTTGGGTTTCTTCCTGGGTAGGATGAGATCCTCCCTTTTGGGGTAGTGTTCCCACTATTCCCTCTATAATCTCATGCGCAATACTGGGATCAATCTCAATGAAATTTCCCTTGGCAATGCAATCCAAGAGTTGTCTATGCGTCATATTTAACCCAACATAAAAATTGCAAAGAAGAATTCTAAAGTTCACCTCTAGGGTGCACTTACGATAAGATTCCATCATCCTATACCAAGCATCTTTTAAGTTTTCTCCTTGCCTTTGCTTGAAGTGAAGAACTTCAAACTCGGGAGACATAGGAGCGGATAAGGAATTCGACATAACGACAAGCAAGCGAACTACCACACGAGCAAACAAAAAGGCAAAGGGAAAAAGAGGAGGAGATTGGGAAAGAGAGGGCGAATAAAACAGCAAGGGTGAAGTGGGGGAGAGGAAAACGAGAGGCAAATGGCAAATAATGTAATGCTAGAGATAGGGATTGTGATGGGTACTTGGTATGTTGACTTTTGTGTAGACTCCCCGGCAACGGCGCCAGAAATCCTTCTTGCTACGTCTTGAGCTTGCATTGGTTTTCCCCGAAGAGGAGAGGATGATACAGCACAGTAGCGTAAGTATTTCCCTCAGTTTTTGAGAACCAAGGCATCAATCCAGTAGGAGGCCACGCACAAGTCCCTCGTACCTGCACAAAACGATAGCTACACGCAACCAACGCGATTAGGGGTTGTCAATCCCTTCACGGTCACTTACGAGAGTGAGATCTGATAGAGATAATATTTTTGGTATTTTTGGTATAAAGATGCAAAATGAAAAGTAAAAACCAAAGTAAAAACAAAGCAAGTATAAAGTGATGGAGATTGATATGATGAGAATAGACTCGGGGGCCATAGGTTTCACTAGTGGCTTCTCTCAAGAGCATAAGTATTCTACGGTGGGTGAACAAATTACTGTTGAGCAATTGACAGAATTGAGCATAGTTATGAGTATATCTAGGTATGATCATGTATATAGGCATCACGTCCGAGACAAGTAGACCGAAACGATTCTGCATCTACTACTATTACTCCACTCATCGACCGCTATCCGGCATGCATCTAGAGTATTAAGTTAAAAATAGAGTGACACCTTAAGCAAGATGACATGATGTAGAGGAATATATTCATGCAATATGATAAATACCCCCATCTTGTTAGCCTCGATGGCAACAATACAATACGTGCCTTGCAACCCTTTCTGTCACTGGGTAAGGACACCGCAAGATTGAACCCAAAGCAATGCACTTCTCCCATTGCAAGAACTAACAATCTAGTTGGCCAAACCAAACGGATAATTCGAACAGACTTGCAAAGATAACTCAATCATACATAAAAGAATTCAGAGAAGATTCAAATATTTTTCACAGATAAGCTGGATCATAAACCCACAATTCATCGGTCTCAACAAACACACCGCAAAAAAGAAGATTACATCGAATAGATCTCCATGAGAGAGGGGGAGAACATTGTATTCAGATCCAAAAAGAGAGAAGAAGCCATCTAGCTACTAGCTATGGACCCGAAGGTCTGAAGTAAACTACGCACACTTCATCGGAGAGGCTATGGTGTTGATGTAGAAGCCCTCCGTGGTGGATGCCCCCTCCGGTGGAGCTCCGGAACAGGCCCCAAGATGGGATCTCATGGATACAGGAAGTTGCGGCGGTGGAATTAGGTTTTTGGCTCCTGTTCTGATCGTTTGGGGGTACGTAGGTATATATAGGAGGAAGGAGTACGTCGGTCGAGCTTCGAGGGGCCCACGAGGTAGGGGGCGCGCCCTAGGGGGGCGCCCTAGGGGGGCGCCCCCCCACCCTCGTGACCGCCTCTCTTGTGCCTTGGCGTAGGGTCCAAATCTCCTGGATCACGTTCGGTGAGAAAATCACGTTTCCGAACGTTTCATTCCGTTTGGAATCCGTTTGATATTCTGTTTCTTGAAATAATCAAAAGGCAAAAACAGCAATTCAGGCTGGGCCTCCGGTTAATAGGTTAGTCCCAAAAGTAATATAAAAGTGGAAAATAAAGCCCATTATAGTCCAAAACAATAGATAAAGTAGCATGGAGCAATCAAAAATTATAGATACGTTGGAGATGTATCAGCAACCCACAGGTACCAATCTGAGGTTTTGAGACAAAGATCTGATGCAAGAGATGAACTAGGGTTTGAGAGGAGATGGTACTGGTGAAAATTTTGATGGAGATTGACCCCCTCTCGATGAGAGGATCGTTGGTGATGACGATGGCTTTGATTTGCCCCTCCGAAAGGGAAGTTTCCCTGGCAGAACAGCTCCGCCGGAGCCCTAGATTAGTTCTGCACAAGTTCCGCCTCGAGACGGCAGTGCTTCGTCCCGAAAGCTTCCTTCTGATTTCTTCTAGGTCAAAACACACCATATAGCAGAAGATGGGCATCGGGGGCCTGCTAGGTGGCCCACAAGGTAGGGGGCGCGCCCAGGGGGTGAGGCGCCCCCACCCTTGTGGATGGCTGGTGGACCCCTCTCGTGCTTTCTTCGCCCATTTTTTTACATTCCAAAATACTTCCCCGTGAAGTTTCAAGACTTTTGAAGTTGTGCAGAATAGGTCTCTAATATTTGCTCCTTTTCCAGTCCAGAATTCCAGCTGTCGGCATTCTCCCTCTTCATGTAAACCTTATAAAATAAGAAAGAAAAGGCATAAGTATTGTGATATAATTTGTAATAACATCCCATAATGCAATAAATATCAATATAAAAGCATGATGCAAAATGGACGTATCAACTCCCCCAAGCTTAAACCTCGCTTGTCCTCAAGCAAAAGACGATATTGAAAAATATGTCCACATGTTTAGAGATAGAGGTGTGATAAAATAAAATACGGACGACATCATGATTCTCTTTAGAACAACAACATATAACGTCATATAATTTCTTATGCTAAGGTAGCAATTCATTCACAAGGTAAAGTATGAATCGGAAACTTCATCGAAAACTAACAAACTATGACCTCAGTCCTTGAGGCAATTCCAATTTATCATAACATCGTAAACAGTCAATTCAAGAGCTTTTCAGCAAGTCCATACTCAACTATCATTTAGTCTTTCACAATTGCTCACACTCATGCCATACTTATGGGTTGAAAGTTTCAGTCAGACACAGAGAAAGATAGGGGCTTATAGTTTCGCCTCCCAACCTTTTACCTCAAGGGTAATGTCAACAATAATACTTTATGATAACCTACATCCGAGTGGATATATATATCTGGATCTCTGCAACACATAGTGCTTGCCAAAAAGAAAATGTGTAAAAAGGAAAGGTGATGATAACCATGATTCTTGTATAAGGGTAGAAGATATAAGTAAAAGAGAGGCCCTTCGCAAAGGGAACGAGAGGTTGTCATGCTTTACAAGCAACCCACAGGTACTAATCTGAGGTTTTGAGAAAAATATCGGATACAAGAGATGAACTAGGGTTTGAGAGGAGATGGTGCTGGTGAAAATGTTGATGGAGATTGACCCCCTCTCAATGAGAGGATCGTTGGTGATGACGATGGCTTTGATTTCCCCCTACGGAGGGGAAGTTTCCCTGGCAGAACAGCTCCGCCGGAGCCCTAGATTGGTTCTACCCAAGTTCCGCCTCGAGACGGCAGTGCTTCGTCCCGAAAGCTTCCTTCTGATTTATTCTAGGTCAAAACGCACCGTATAGCAGAAGATGGGCATCAGGGGCCTGCTAGGTGGCCCACAAGTTAGGGGCGCGCCCAGGGGGTGTGGCGCCCCCACCCTTGTGGATAGCTGGTGGACCCCTCTCGTGCTTTCTTCGCCCATTTTTTATATTCCAAAATACTTATTCGTGAAGTTTCAGGACTTTTGAAGTTGTCCAGAATAGGTCTCTAATATTTGCTCCTTTTCCAGTCCAGAATTCCAGCTGCCGGCATTCTCCCTCTTCATGTAAACCTTAAAAAATAAGAAAGAAAAGGCATAAGTATTGTGATATAATGTGTAATAACATCCCATAATGCAATAAATATCAATATAAAAGCATGATGCAAAAATGGACGTATCAACTCCTCCAAGCTTAGACCTTGCTTGTCCTCAAGCAAAAGCCAATATTGAAAAATATGCCCACATGTTTAGAGATAGAGGTGTGATAAAATAAAATACAGACATGAGGGCATCATGATTCTCTTTAGAACAGCAACATATAATGTCATATAATTTCTTATCCTAAAGTAACAATTCATTCACAAGGTAAAGTATGAATCGGAAACTTCATTGAAAACTAACAAACTATGATCTCAGTCATTAAGGCAATTCCAATTTATCATAACATCGTAAACAGTCAATTCAAGAGCTTTTCAGCAAGTCCATACTCAACTATCATTTAGTCTTTCACAATTGCTGACACTCACGCGATACTTGTGTGTTCAATGCTTAAATCGGACACATAGAAAGATAGGGGCTTATAGTTTCTCCTCCCAACCTTTTAACTCAAGGGTAATGTCAACAATAGTACTTTATGATAACCTACATCCGAGTGGATATTTATATCCGGATTTCTCCAACACATAGTGCTTGCCAAAAGAAAAAGTGTAAAAAGGAAAGGTGATGATCACCATGACTCTTGTATAAGGGTAGAAGATAAAAGTAAAAGATAGGCCCTTTGCAGAGGGAAGCAGAGGATGTCATGCACTTTTATGGTTGGATGTAGAAAATCTTAAAGCAAAAGAATGTCACTTTATATTGCCGCTTGTGATAAAGAACTTTATTATGCGGTCTGTCGCTTTTATTTCTTCCATATCACAAGTTCATATAAAGCTTATTTTCTTCACACTAATAGATCATACATATTTAGAGCACAATTTTTATTGCTTGCATCGATGACAACTTAGAAGGATCGTACTCAATCCATAGGTAGGTATGGTGGACTTTCATGGCAAAACTGGTTTAAGGCATGTTTGGGAGCACAAGTAGTATCTATACTTGGTGCAAAGAATTTGGCTAGCATAAGAGAGAAAGGCAAGCTCAACATGTTGGAGGATCCATGACAATATAACTTGTATTCATATATAAGAAACATAACTCATTATGTTGTCTTCCTTGTCCAACATCAACTTTTTAGCATATCATATTTTAATGAGTGCTCACAATCACAAAGGATGTCCAGGATAGTATATTTATATGTGAAGCCTCTCTTTCTTTATTACTTCCAGTTAATTGCAATAATGACCAAAACTATGTTTGTCAACTCTCAACAACTTTTATTCATCATACTCTTTATATGTGAAGTCATTACTCTCCATAAGATCAATATATGATCTTTTTATTTCTTTTTATTCCTTTCTTTTATTGAATTCCCTCAAGATCATAGCAAGAAAGCAAAGCCCTCCACTCAAAACTACTCTTTATTATATATAACTCACGGACTCGATTACATAGATAGATCTCTAAAAAAACTCAAAGCTAGATCATACTAAAACTTTATTCTACTAGATCAAGATATAACCAAAAGTATCAAATTAAGAAAAAAGATAAAGGTAAAGGTGCGATGGTGATACGATACCGGGGCACCTCCCCCAAGCTTGGTGCTAGCCAAGGGGAGTGCCCATACCCATGTATTTATGTCTCTTTCTTCAGAGGTGGTGTTGTGATATTCTTGGTGATGATGCCCCTTAAGCATTACCTACATTCTATTCTTTTTCAACAATACCAGTTTGAATCGCAATATTTGATGGCTGTTAAGCATGTTGTCGGTAACATTGCCTTCCATTTTATATCTGATTTAACAGCATGCTGAAACCAACACATTCAAGCTGTCATTTGGAGATGATGTTGTTTACCTTTGCTATATTTGTTTGATGTTAAGGTTGTTGTACTTATCATGCCTGTCCACTACTTATGCAGGACAACAACGGGAGTGTCCACCGTTTTCCACCGAGGTTAGTTTCATCCCTCGACTTGTACTCCCCCCGTCGTTCCATAATGTAGTGCATATAGATCCAGGCCTGGACACTTGTTAGATTCTAATATTGACTTGTTGCTTCTAGGTACATATGCCCTTGGCAAGGATCCACACATCGACCCTTTTTGCGTATGGGACAATGAGATATTCATGAACAAGCATCAAGTGAGGAAACTGATAAGGATTCTAGCAAAAAGATACGAATGGTGGCAAGCAAATTATTTGTTTATGCTCTATCCAACACAATAGTGAGTTGTAGGATGGTAACTACAAACTCTGCAGCCTTCTCTTTTTACTACCCATAATGAGTTGTTAGACAACAATGTCTGAATCTTTTTCGCTCGTAGTGGTACCCGAAGCATTTCACTCAAGATTACCTCGCAAAGTACATGATTGGTGGACACGCAATGAAGGTTAAAGTATTTCATCCAGACTATAATGAGCATCGAGAAGTCCTAATGAATACAGTGAAGGATGGACGGTCAACCATCCCAAGGGGTTGACCTAGAGTCATGTGCACATCACGCATGGAGGAGGGCACAATATGGGCATTTCACTTCACCTTCTCCAGCAACCAGAATGTCTTTCGCCTCTCTCTTTATAGTCTTTAGTACAACTGTGGTTCATCATTCTTTACTTGGTGCTTTTGTAGTTCTTCAGTATATGTACCTGTGCATCGAATTATGCATTTGTGCTTGAACATATATTTGGAATAAACATGGTTGGATATGAAAAAGTGATTTCCTACTTTCAAATTCAAAACATGTGATTTTCAAATTAGGGATTACATTGCACACGGTTTGTGTAAGCGAAACGTCTGCGATAGACGTGGAGATCAGACACGTTTCTAGGATCCACTACGTGTGTGATCAATCTCTACTGCACACACGACCAGCCAAGAAAAATCGTGTGCGATTGACAACAACATCGCACACAGTTCTGTCACGCCCAATATGCGACCCTATCCAAAAGGAACTCGAAGGTCCCACCAAGGATAGACCCGCATATTGAAACGCTTTTGCAAGGTGGATATCATTACATAAACATTACATAATACATAGGGATACAACCAAGACATACAATGTCACATGAATACAACAATACAACATACAAGATCAACATCCGACTACGGATGAATCATAAAAAGAAACTCAAACAATATCCACCCTGTTAGCCCAGGCTGCCGACCGAACCTATCCCCGATCAAGAAGAAGCGAAGAAGAACTCCAATACAAGAAACATCGCTCTCGCGTCTTGATCATCGCAAAACCTGTACCTGCAACTGTTGTTGTAGTAATCTGTGAGCCACGAGGACTCAGCAATCCCATTACCATGGGTATCAAGACTAGCAAAGCTTAATGGGAAAGGAAGAGGTAAAGTGGTGAGGTTGCAGCAGCGACTAAGCATAATATGGTGGCTAACATACACAAATAAGAGCGAGAAGAGGAGCAAAGAAACGGTCGTCAACTAGTAATGATCAAGAAGTGATCCTGAACTCCCGCTTCGCCGACATAACCCGAAACCGTGTTCTCCTCTCGATCAACCCCAAAAGAGACACTCACGATTACGCATTACGGTTGGTGTATTTTAGAAGAGTTTACTTCAAGTTTACTACAACCAGATATTAACAAATTCCCATCTGCCACATAACCGCGGGCACGGCTCTCGAAAGTTTATACCACAGCAGGGGTGTCCCAACTTAGCCCATGATAAGCTCTCGCGATCAACGAAGGATATTCCTTCTCCGGAAGACCCGATCAGTCTCGAATCCGGTTTACAAGACATTTCGACAATGGTAAAACAAGACCAGCAAGACCTCCCGCGTGCCGACACCTCGATAGTAGCCGCGTAACTCGTCTCGTGCCACGACCGGATGAGCAGTCCGCACAACTAAAACCAGGCCTCGAAGTTTCCCGAGGAGGCGCTGCAAAGGGCTCTAGTTCGGACCAACACTTAGACAAGCATTGGCCCGGGGGGGCTAAAATAAAGATGACCCTTGGGTTAATTACTCCCAAGGGAAAAGTAGGTGGTGGTGAGGCAAATGGTAAAACCAATGTTGGGCCTTGCTGGAGGAGTTTTATTCAAAGCGAACTGTCAAGGGGGTCCCATAAATCACCCAACCGCGTTAGGGACGCAAAATCCGGGAACATAATACCGATATGACGGAAACTAGGGCGGCAAGAGTGGAACAAAACACCAGGCATAAGGCCGAGCCTTCCACCCTTTACCAAATATATAGATGCATTAATAATATAAGAGATATTGTGATATCCCAACATAACATAATCCACCATGGAGCAATCTTCATCTTCGCCTGCAACTAGCAACGCTATAAGAGGGCTGAGCAAAGCGGTAACATAGCCAAACAACGGTTTGCTAGGAAGGGTGACAAAGATTAGAGGTTGACATGGCAAATTGGGAGGCTTGAGCAGCAAGTGGTAGGTAACGCAGCAAAGCGAAAGAACAAAGCAACTAGCATAGCAATGATAGTAATGAGATCCAGGGTAGCGGTCATCTTGCTTGAAATCCCGCTAGGAATAAGAACGAGTCCATGAATAAGATGAAGCCACGAAGACGAACCAAGCGTAGACGAACGAATCCTCACGATCGCAACGAAACGGGAACTATCAAGAAGAAGCACACAACATGGTAAAACCACCACACATGAACAAGGCATGATGCACAACCAAGTATGATGCATGACAAGGCTACATGAAGCTACTTATTGCAAGAGATGATGCAAACAAGAGAAGCACATCAAAGCAAGTTTAAATGAGGCCGGAAACAACATAGAACAATTCCGGTAAGTCCTCATATGCAAATTTCGAAATTGGTCCAGATCAGAATAAACCTTATGTTCAATTTGTTAAACAGCAAGTTAAGATGCACCACGATGATCTACACGAAATTCTAGTCAAGTTAGATATAAAGTTCATTTAATTCGGAGCTACGGCCTAGAAGATATGAGCAAAACAAGTTAAGCATGGCATTGATGCAAAATGCATACAAACATCAAAAAAACACCTCAAAACAAGGATGCAACATGATAATATGAAACTACATGCAAAACCAAGCAAGTTTCATATAGAGCACACTCAAAACGGAGCAACGGTGCAACACATACACTCTATACAAGGCATAACAACAATCTGTCCATAACAGCAAGTAGGCATATTGCAAGCATCAAAACAATATGCTACAGCACCTCAATATGAAAACAAAAGGCATGGGCATGAAGTACAGGTAAAACATGACAAAACATGAACACTGAGCTATCTCCAAAACTCACTAGAACATGCTCAAAATGACATGGCAAGATTGCAAAAACTAACAGTTTCAGACTTTGCAGAAATAGCATCAGGTTGCAATGTTTAGAGCTATCAAACATCATGCTACATGAACTTATCATGGCAAAAAAAGGCATGGCATGAATCTACTAATTGCATATAACAAAATTCCTTTACTGACCATGAGCCAAAAAGGATCAGAAGATATAATGGCACCCATGTAAATATAGCAAGTTATAATACAGATTCATACATGGCAGGAATAACAATAAGTAGGCATGTTGGTGAGCTTGAACCACTCACCACAGAGCAATACATGTCATGGCAAGGCAACCAACAGCAATAAGACATGATTATGAAGCTAAGCATGGCAAGAGCAAGTTTATAGGGTGCACGGATCACTAGAAAAACACATGGCAAAACTGAACTTAATGTTAACAGGCTGACAACAACATCATTTAGCAATTTGAGAGCAAGATTACAACAAGTTACAGAAGAATATAATTGCAACAAAGGGCATGGATGGATAGAGCCAGACATGCATAACAAAACATCCTTAGTGAACATCTCCAGATTGTGCATAGAATGATTTGTAGCAGTAGGTTTACATAGCATCATAATATAACAGATTCAGCCTAGCAAAACAGTAACAGCAAGTACCCTACTTAACAAGCTTGATGCACTCACTACACAACTCACAAAAATACATGGAAAGCACCCCTGTAAATATGGCATGACATAGATCAAAACTCATGTAGGCAACAACCTCATAGGATGCACACATCAATCATGGCAAAAATGACAAAAGTGCATGTTCTGTTAACAGACAGCAGACAACATCATGAAGCACTCTTGCAACAATGATTCGGGCGTCAAGATGAACTCAAATGAACATGGCACAATGGAATGAAATGTAGAGCATCTCATGACGAACATTTGGACATATCATGCATGCAAAACGGAGATACCATCAGAGAGTTATGGCATGTTGAACAGGGCACCAGAATGCTGAAAATCTCAGGGACTTGGGCGAATTTTACCTCCGCGAAAGTCAACGGGGGACGGAAGCGTGCGGGATGAAGGGATCCAGAGGAGGTGGAGGCGCGTTTGGATCGGCGGGCTGGTGGATCTCGTCCCGATCCGGCCGGAGACGAACTCCGGCGAGCGGGGCGGCGGCCGGGCGAGCTCCGGCGAGGGGCACGGCGCGGAGGAGGTCGAGGGAGGCCGGCGCTCTCGCAGGGCCGCGCGGACGGGACGGCGCGCGGCGACCGGAGCAGAGGACCGCGCGGGGCGGCGCAGACCGCCGCCGAGGCGGCAAAGCGAGGAGGCCGGGCGCTGGAGGCGAGGGAGCCGCGGGCCGAGGCGGGCAGTCCGGCGAGGCGGCGGGTCTCGTGGTGTGGCGAGCAGCCGGACAGCGCGGAGGTGCGCCAAGCGGCGGCGGCGGAGCACGCCGGCGGCGAGGCGAGGGCGCACCGGCGGCGGGGACGAGGCCGCGGGCGGCGCGCGCGATGGGCTCAGGCGGGCCCGATTCGCCCACGGTGGGTCGGATCCGCCCCGAAGGCTGGCGGCGTGGGACGGCGGGGACACATGGCGCCGCTGATTCGGCGGGGGCGGCGGCGTGGACATGTCCGGCGGGGTCCGGACGTGTCCGGCTGCGGGAGGAGGAAGAAGCTAGGGTTAGGGGTTCATCCACGAAAAATGGAGGGGGAGGACCTATTTATAGATAGAGGGAGCTAGGAGAGTCCAAATGAGGTGCGGTTTTCGGCCACGCGATCGTGATCGAACGGCCGAGAACCTGGAGGGGGTTAGGATGGGTTTTGGGCCAGTTTGGAAGGGGTGTTGGGCTGCAACACAAAAGAGGCTTTGCGGTTACCCGGTTAACCGTTGGAGTATCAAACGACCTCCAAATGGCACGAAACTTGACAGGCGGTCTACCGGTGGTATACCAAGGCCGCTTGACAAACCTCGGTCCATTCCGAGAACGTTTAATGCCCGCACAAAAGAAGAGGCAAAAAGGGGCGCCGGGAGACATAGGAGTGCTGGATTGCAAAACGGACAACGGGGAAAATGCTCGGATGCATGAGACGAACATGTATGCAAAATGAAACGCACATGATGACATGACAAAATGCAACACGCAAGCAAATGACATGGCAATGACGACGAATAACTGGCAGACACCTGGCGCATCGAATCCGGGGCGTTACAACACTCCTCCACTAACAAGTGATCTCGTCCCGAGATCTTAGGACCAAGACGGAAGAGAAAAGGATGAGGTGAAACAAGAACGCAAGAGAAAAGATGAACAACGCAAGGCCTCCGGAAGAACTGAAAGAATTGGGAATGGCTCCGAAATAATTAAAAGAGTCAGGTAAGATCCTGGGAAAAGACCTGTGGGTTAGGGCCCACTAGAAGAAAAACACCGTTGGAAAGGATTGTTGAACAGATAGATGATGCACCGGAACAATTGAGATATTTGCATGAGGTGACAACCTCGGATTAATTCAAACATAGACGAATCTCCTGAGATGTCTTGAACACTACGGAAGGATAAACTGGCGAGAGACGAACGAGCTGGGAGAACATTTGATCCAAGGAAAAGAATGTGATCAACCGAAAACTTGAATTGAGTGCACCGAAAAAGAAAGAGATGAAGAATGACGAACTAGACGAGAAACCACCGGTTGAAATGATTGATGGAAGACTGAAGAGGCTCCATACGAATGAAATTGATGGTCGAGAGAGAGTCAGACTCCGGGAAGAAAAGGGGTGGGAGGGAGGGAAAACAAAGGCAACTTGGAAGGGGAAACCGACGAAAATCTTGAAGAGAAAACACCGGTTGAAATTATTGAGGAAAGAAGGCAAAGACTTTGCACGAGTAGGATGGATACTCGATTACAGGCTCCGGCTTCGAGAAGAAAGGGTGGGTGGGTGGGAAAAGAAAACAACTGAGGATTGGACTTGACAACGATTGAAGAGGGTCGAATCGCCTTGATGAGAAAATGCACCGAATGAAAAGAGATGAGAACCAACGATCGGAAAACCAACTGCGTGATCCTAAAGAAAAAATTTGAAGGGAAGAGGAGTAATTCAAAACACCTACGCCGAGGATTCCTCACCAGAGCGATTTAAGGGACTGAGAAGTAAAAGAATTCCTACTCCGATATAACTAGACTCAAAATAGTTTTCTTCTAGACCCAACAACGCCAAACTACACGATCAATCAAGGGGCTCCTAGGGTCGGTCGAGGCTCGATACCAACTTGTCACGCCTAATATGCACCCTATCCAAAAGGAACTCAAGGTCCCACCAAGGATAGACCCGCATATTGAAACGCTTTTGCAAGGTGGATATCATTACATCAACATTACATAATACATAGGGATACAACCAAGACATACAATGTCACATGAATACAACAATACAACATACAAGATCAACATCCGACTATGGATGAATCATAAAAAGAACCTCCAACAATATCCACCCTGCTAGCCCATGCTGCCGACCTGGAACCTATCCCCTGATCAAAGAAGAAGCAGAAGAAGAACTCCAATACAAGCAAACATCGCTGTCGCGTCTTGATCATCGCAAAACCTAGATCTGAGTCACACCATCCCCCCTTCGCGAGCTTTCATCGGAGCGCCTCTGACCAAAGCCTATTCCATCATGGACAGTCGACGCGGCTCCTCCTCTCGCGCTCCCAGCCCTGAGCCTAGAAATTGGGAGAGATGATCAGTCCCGCATAGCGAGCTAGTTATACTCCAAACCAAGGGATTTCTTCCCCCGGCCTTTATGGTTCCGGTTCGAGCCGGACTTGCCACCTACAAGGGCGGAAAGCAAGCGAAGAGTGTCCCCGATCCCTCTAATGGAGAGCGGGCGTGCTTTATCTCTTATCTAGTAAGAGGACTCAGATTTCCAATCCATCCGTTTCTCCGGGGGCTCTTGGAGTTCTACGGCCTCCAATTGCACCACCTTACGCCTGCCTCCATGTTGCACATCGCGGGCTTCGTGGCCCTTTGCGAACTGTTGTTGGGCGTCAAGGCTCATTTTGCGCTGTGGAAGAGATTATTCTGCCTAGTACCCCGTTCTCATGAGGGGTCAATATATCAAGTGGGCGGAGCCGAACTATGGCGCATCGCCGGGACCGGATATCTATCCGGAACCCCGAAGAAGGCGTCCAAGACCGGCCTTCGAATGGTTTTACATGGAGGACGCCCCGCTGCCGGATTCTATTCGGATCGGCCTTCCGGAGTTTAGCAACGCCTCCTCCAAGAAGCTCCTAAGATGGCGCCATGAGCCCCTGGAGGGAAAATGACCGATGTCCTTTACTTGATGAGCCGGATAAGATTACTGGCTCATGCCGGATTGACCATGATTGGAGTCATGGCAATCTGCATTATGAGGGGAGTGCAGCCGCTCCAATATAGGGGCCACCCCATGTGGGACTTCAACGGGGAGGACGATGCCACCCACCATGGCCGCAAAGGGCCGGGATCGGTCACCGAACTGGTGAAGACCTTGTCTGCCATGTATAAAGGGGAGGAGGAGGATTTTCTCGCGCCAATCCATCGAGCGAGTTTTCTTGAATAATCCTCGGTTGGGTAAGCAAACATCTTTGTGGCCTGTCCGATCCATGTTCCGTGGTTAAATATCTCATTTCATGGTTTCTATGCAGAACTGCGCCAAAGCCGTGGACAAGATACACAGCCCGCCCCCACAACCCGAGGATCTGAACGGTCCCTCGATCCGCCTCCAAGAGGATCCGGATATAAAGGTGGAGTTGATCGAAGGGTGTTCCACCAACTTAGCATCGACAATGCTCGTTGCTATTATGGCCGATTACCCGAATACTTCCAGCTCACAGTAATCGAGACCGAGGTCCCAATACTCTGATAATGACCCAACCGTGCTTATTTCTTGATCACGATATACCAATGGTGTTTCGCAGGGGGTGCCTTCGAGGCAGGAGGCCGAGCCAGCGGCTGGCCAACAACAAGGCGTCTGCCCGCAGGCTAAAAAAGAAGTGCGGTCCGGATCGAAACTCCGCTGCAACGGTATGGCGGTCACCATGTTCCCGTGATTGATTCTGGAAGGCATATTAACGCTGATGCTCTTTTCAGAAAAAGAGCGCCACGGACCGAGTCCGGAGAGGTTGCCAATCGAACCTCCGCCAGCCGTGCTCCAAAGCCGGGTCCGAAAGCGGAGGCGAAGACGAGGCGTCGTCCGGATGTTCCTCCGACAGAGGATGCCGACAGATTGTCCGCCACCAACTACGAGGTGGAGAGCACCATGAATCACAAAAGCCGCCGACAGTTCTTCGTGACGATATTTCTCCCAAGAGGCCTTGAATGCCTTCAATTCAGAGATGCGCACTGCGTGCAGCCAAGATGGTCTAGCCAAAGCCACGAGCAAATGTAAAGGACATACGGGTGAGGAAATTTGATGCTTATATATGCCAAGAGCCCCGAGACTTAAAATAGTTAGAATAACTGATTTAAGGATCATTTGTTATGCAGGATCTTACAAAAGAGAATACCCGACTGTCCCAGAGCTTGAAGAATGCAAGGCCCAACTTGAGGCCGCAGAGCTTGCTGAGGGGAGCCACAGAGACCCCTCCGTAATATATGCCTCCAAAGATAAATAGTTTATGAAGTGCGGCGTGTGTAAATCGACAATAATATTGCAGATGGCGCGGACTAGATCCGGACAAGCAACAGCTCCTACGCCAGCTAAAGGCTGGCGAGAGCGTGCTTACGAGGGTGCGGCAGAGAAAATAACCTCCAAGATGCCAACACCCAACTGGGTGAGGAACTAAAGGATGTTCGTGCTCAGCTTGTCCGACCAGAAGGAGAATCGACGGCTTGCGCGACATTTTCAAGAAGTGCTTGAGCGAACTGTGAAAGAGTTCGGCGAGGAAGGCGACTAACATAAACATGTATGTAGGTTTGCTCACAGGTCATCCTGAGGAGGAGATGCCCAGTTCTTCGGGTGGTCTTCTTCCCGAACTGCGCCAGCTGCACGAACGAGTTCGGCAGGTGATGAAAGGTGTCGGCCAGGCCTTGTGGCCATCTATCTCCCTGCCCGAAGGCATTGGGGAGCTGGAAGAGCGGCTTCAAGGAGCACGGCGGCGCTTCCAAGTATGGAAGATATCAGCCTACCGACAAGGCGCCAGGGAGGCCTGGCCATGGTAAAGACAAGGTACACGAAGGCTGACCCAAACCACATGGCCGAGGTCGGACCTGGGGGCCTGATGGGAAGGAGATCCTCAGAAGTTAGTGTACGCCAAGTAGAATTGGCCGCCAAGTATTTCCAGCAAGATTGTAAATTAGATAGCCTATTAGATGGCATTTAGGAGGAATACAATGAGTCGAGTTGACTATGTAATTGAATATGACATAAAAAATGTCTTCTAGCCGGATTGTAGAGCGCTTGTCATAGCGGACCTTTTCGCTTCGACCTCGGGACCCAACAGTCCGAGTGTGTCCGAATACCTCGCGGTTATATAAGAACCGGGCATGCATGGAGACAAGGCGAGGGGTCATTATTGCTGTATCGCATAAGTGCCGAACTAGTTATGTTATATTACATGGATAGTAAGAAACATCTTCCGTGGAGAATAGTTCCGTTAAGGGTTCCTTTTCGCTGGGAGGCATGCCCTAAAGTGCATGTCAAAACTTCTAAGAAAGCAGAAAATCATCTGGGGCAGATGGATAAATAGTTAAAATCATCTTTCAGTTCACCGACCGAATATTCCCTTAAGAACGCTAGCTTCGCTTCACCCGACCGAGGTACACATCCGCTGACCCGCAGAATAATCGCAGAGGTGCTCCTTTACCACCTAGCCAACAATCGGGAACGAGGGGTAAGCACAGAGCCAGCAACCCAGCTTGGCCAAACATAAGTCATATCGATGCATATAATGGTGAATAAAAGGTACATGCGGAAGTTTGACACATGTGTTGGGCATGAAGCCCGTATAAATAAGCTTCTGTTAAAGAAGCCCCCAGGTATAATGAGCGCGGACAACGCGTCAAATATGTGCGAATAAAGTGCAAACGAGCCGCTAAAGGCTTCAAGAAAAAGGAGGAGGAAGGAGAGAAATAAAAGACAGCAAAAATAGAAAATGTGGACGGAGGAAGGAGACGAACTTGGAGTCCGGCGCTTAGGCGTAGAATCTTCGTAGACGAGCTGCGTTCCATGGGTTTGGCTTGAGTCGATTATCTGATGTGTTTCGCAGACGGTATGCTCCGCCGGTCAGGACATGGTCGATGATGAAGGGACCTTCCCATTTGGGCTTGAGTTTGTCCTTTTTCTTGTCCGGCAGGCGTAGAACTAGTTCGCCAACGTTATAAGCTTTGTCCCGCATTTCCCTGCTTTGATATCTTCAACCTTCGCTGATAAAATGCGGAACGAAGCTTTTGCCACATCGCTCCTCCTCTAATGCGCCAAACTGTCCTGCCGACGAGCTCGGCTTCTTTCTTCATACATGTGCACGCCGAGGTGAGTCATGTATTATGTCGCAGGCAAGATCGCCTCGCACCGCACACCATAAAAATGGTGTGAATCCGTAGTACGATTCGCGTGGTCCACAACCCCAGAGTACGGAGTCGAAGCCTCAACCCAGTGCGTGTTAGATTCCTTGAGGGACCGCACTAGTCTGGGTTTAATGCCGCCATGATTAGACCGCTTGCTCGCTTGACTTAACCGCTGGTTTGAGGGTGATAGACTGAGGCGTAATCGAGCTTGATGCCCATGTTTTTGCACCATAATTTGACCTCATCGGCCGTGAAGTTGGTGCCATTATCAGTGATGATACTGTGGCGGACACCGTAACGGTGCACCACCCCTGATATGAAGTCTATCACCGGTCCGGATTCGGCCGTTTTAACAGGCTTGGCATCTATTCATTTGGTGAATTTATCCACCATGACCAATAGGTATTTTTGCTTGTGGGTTCCTCCCTTAAGGGGTCCAACCATGTCAAGCCCCGCATCATGAACGGCCAGGTGATGGGTATAGTTTTGAGGCGGTGGGTGGCATGTGGCTTTGGTTAGCAAAAGCTGGCAACCGACGATCGTTGGACTAAATCCAGCGATCTGCCCGGCCATCGGCCAATAGAATCTTGCACGGAAGGCCTTGCCTACAAGGGCCGGGCTGCGGCGTGGTGCCCACCCAGTCCGGCATGAATTTCAGCCAGAGGTTTCGCCTTCCTCTTCGGAGATACACCTTTGAAGGACACCTGTTGTGCTTTTCTTATAAAGCTCTCCTCATGGACTTTATAGGCTTTAGATCGCCGTACTATGCAGCGAGCCTCATTTTGGTCTTCGGGGAGTTCCTGCCTAGTTAGGTAGGCTAGGAATGGTTCCGTCTACGGGGCGGTAACCGCCATTATTTCATGGGCGGAGGGTGTTATCTCGGTGGCAGAGCCTCCGATTGTGTCAGAGTGTTCGGTGTTAGGCAGTGCGGTTGGGTCCGGATTGTTATTTCTGGACTCCCCTTCCCATAGTACGGATGGCTTGAACAGCCGCTCCAGAAGATGTTGGGCGGACGGCATCGCGTTTTGCACCGATGCGCTAATATGTCCGCCGCCGGGTTGTTATCCCGGCTATATGATGAAATTCGAGCCCTTCAACCGTGGCTGACATTTTAGGACCGCATTGCGGTATGCTGCCATTTTGGATCTTTGGCATCAAAGTATCCGCTTATTTGTGATATCGCGAGGTTCAATCTCGCGCACCGCTAGGCGCTTAATGCCCATAGAGACTGCCATCCGGAGGCCGTGCGTAAGGGCCTCGATTCGGCTGTGTTGTTGGAGTCCGTATACATTATCTCAAGGACGATTGGACTGTGTCCCCGTTGGGGACGCCAGACGACGCCAGCCCCAGGCTGGCCAACATTTTGGAGCCGCAAAGTGCATGGTCCAATTGGAGTATGCGCCAGTACTTTTAGGGAGTTCGGCTATGGTCCATTCGCCACGAAGTCGGCCAAAACCGCGACTTAATAGCTCATCGTGGCTTATAGGTTATGTAGAATGGAAGGAGCTCTATGGCCCATTTAGCAATCCGCCCGTCGCGTCGCGGTTATTTATAATGTCGTTAAGAGGTACTTCGAGGCTACCGTTATCGAACACTCTTGAAAGTAGTGTCGCAGCTTCCGGATGCCATGAACACCGCATATGCTATCTTTCGATAATGTGGGTACCGGACTTGCATGGAGTTAGGACAGGTGGACACATAGTAAACCGGTTTTGAAGAGGGAACCGTGTCCGTCCGCTTTCGCTCGACGACGAAAGCACCGCACCGACAACTTGATGTGTTGCGCGATATATAATAGCATTGGTTCGCCCATGTTGGCGCGCCAGACCGGATTTTTGCCAATATGGCTTTTATTTCTTCGAGTCCGGCCGTGGCGATCCGCCCACTTGAAGTGTTGGTGCGCCGAGGAGGCGGTAAAGGGTAACGCCTTTTCTCCCAAGCGGAAATAAAGCGGCTTAGAGCCGCTACGCATCCAGTCAATTTTTGTATTTCTTTGAGGTCTTTTGGAATATCCAATTGTGACAGAGCTTGGATCTTGGCTGGGTTTGCTTCCATTCCTCTACCAGACACAATGAAGCCCAGGAGCTTTCCGGCTGGAACGCCGAAGACGCATTTTTCTGGATTGAGCTTAATGTCATATTTTTTAAGATTGTCGAATGTGAGCCTCAAGTCGTCTACTATAGTTTCGACATGCTTGGATTTGACGACCACATCATCCACATATGCTTCCACTGTTTTTCCGATCTGGTTTGCCAGACATGTCTGAATCATGCGCTGATATGTTGCGCCGGCGTTTTTTATCCCGAAGGGCATTGTGTTGAAGCAGAATGGGCCGTATGGAGTGATGAATGCTGTTGCAGCTTGGTCTGGCTCTGCCATCTTGATTTGGTGGTAGCCGGAGTATGCGTTGAGGAAGCACAATGAGTCGTGTCCTGCTGTAGCGTCAATAATTTGATCAATGCGAGGGAGGGGGAAGGGATCCTTTGGGAAAGCCTTATTAAGGTCTTTGAAATCAACACATAGGCGCCAGGATTCATCCCTCTTTGGTACCATCACCATGTTTGCTAGCCAGTCCGGATGTTTTATATCTCTGATGAATCCGGCTTCCAGAAGTTTGGCTAACTCTTCTCCCATGGCATGTCTCTTGGGTTCGGAAAAACGCCGAAGAGCTTGTTTGACTGGCTTGAATCCTTTTAGGATATTTAGGCTGTGCTCGGCCAACCGACGTGGGATTCCTGGCATGTCCGAAGGGTGCCAGGCAAAAATGTCCCGGTTTTCTCGTAGAAATTCTCGTAGTCTGCGCGCTCTACATCTGGTTTAATTGTGCCCCAATGGAGGCCGTCTTTGCAGGTCCGCTGGGTGGACTTGAATTTGACTATTTCATCCGCTGGTTTAAAAGAGGTGGACTTGGATTTTATCAAGTATCACATCGCCCTGCTTCATCGTGGGAGCGATTGCGTTGAGTTCCTCGGCCGCTAAGGCTTCAGATAGTGCCTCGAGGGCTAGTGCGGCTGTCTTGTTTTCGGCGCGGAGTGCTATGTTCGGATCACTAGCGAGAGTGATGATTCCATTAGGTCAGGGCATTTTAAGCTTCATGTACCCATAACGGGGCCACTTGAAATGTGACCTCCTCGGACCTGTAATTGTCCGGCGAGCCGAACACTACGTCCAGTGTGATTTTTCCTGTGCAGCATGCTTCCCGGCTAGGGATTATTCCTCTAAAGGTTGTGCTTCTTCGCTCAATACGGTTCCAGTCTATTTCCATTTTTCGGAGGGTTTCCTCATAGATGAGGTTTAGTCCGCTGCCGCCATCCATGAGTACCTTAGTAAGGCGAAAGCCATCCACTATTGGACTAAGGACCAATGCGGCTGGTGCTCGGGTTGTTCGGAATTTGGGTTCGTCAATGGCATTAAAGGTAATAGTCGTGTCACTCCATGGATTTATTGTTGCTACTTGGTAGACTTCGGCAAGGTTGCGGAGTGTTCGTTTCCGCATGTTATTTGATGGGAAAGTCTCGAAGACTGTTAACACTGCATCAAAGGTTGCTGGGCTGGGATTCAAGCTAGAAGCTCCTCGCCACTTTTGGCCACCTGCTGTAGTATCCAACATGCTCAAGGCTATGAGTTGGAGTGGCGCCCTCTGCTATGAATTTTGCAGGTCCCTTTAGCCAACCCTCCAAGACGGTTCCATACCCTTTAGGGGTTTTTGGTTTTTTGATGTATAACCCAGGTGCTTGGTGATGATGCACCCTTTTATTTCGGACTAGGGATGTTTTCGGGGCCGGATTATCCCAAAATTTACTTTCGGTTTTCCAAGGACTCTTCATCGGACAGTACTTTTGTACTATGGTCACCAAGTCAGCAAAGCATGTAATTTCGCGACGACTTATGGCGTTTAGGATTCCCTTGTCCGTGCAATTATTGCAGAAAAGTGGGATTGCGTCCTTCTCTCGGCAGTCCTTTATCCTGTCCATAACCAGGAGGAATCTGGCCCAGTAATGATGTACTATTTCAGCGGGCTCTTGCCGAATTCGGGATAGATCGCTAATGTTTGGGTGTGCGGGTGGAACTAGATCCAGAACCCCGTCCAAATTGAGACTCAGGGGCCGAGAAGTTTCCGAACTCGAAAGTTTGGATTTTTGAATGCTATCCAATGAATCCAACCCGCCGCCTGACTTTAAGTTCAGGGCATGATCGACATCCGTCCCTCCGCGGGAATCCGGCATGGAGGGATCGAACCGGACGTAGCTAGTCCTTAAGATAGAAGAAGAATCGCCGCATTGCTCCTCTATCACAACAACATGATGGGTAGCCCGGGAGAGTTGATCTCCTCGATCGGTTTTAGGCCCAATCCGTCGTAATCTGTGGCGACTCCTGTGGCAGCGATGCGATCCAAGAGCTCGCTTACGGAGGAGAGCTCGATCGATCTAACTGTTCGCAAGTTCCAATTAACATGAAGATTGGTTTTGATGACTCGAGAAGTCATCGCTTGCACGGTGGCGAACCGGCGGTCATAAGAAACCACCTAGTCAAGAGTTTGACCAAAGGCCAAGGATCCTTTGGCGATAGTATCGCCTTTTAAAGACGGATGAGGCATCCTTCCCGACGGCGGCGCACGAGGAACTCTCAATGAAAGCATCAATGTCGGTGTCAAAACCGCGGATCTCGGTAGGGGGTCCCGAACTGTGCGCCTAGGCGGATGGTAACAGGAGACAAGGGACACGATGTTTTACCCAGGTTCGGCCCTCTCGATTGAGGTAATACCCTACCCTGCTTGATTAATATTGATGATATGGGTAGTACAAGAGTAGATCTACCACGAGATCAAGGAGGCTAAACCCTAGAAGCTAGCCTATGGTATGATTGTTGTTCGTCCCATGCACTAAAACCCTTCGGTTTATATAGACACCGGATAGGGTTAGGGTTACACAGAGTCGGTTACAATGGTAGGATATCGACATATCCAGACGCCAAGCTTGCCTTCCACGCCAAGGAAAGTCCCATCCGACACGGGACGAAGTCTTCAATCTTGTATCTTCATAGTCTAGGAGTCCGGCCAAAGATGATAGTTCGGCTATCCGGACACCCCCTAATCCGGGACTCCCTCACCCTACTTCCTTCTTGATTGTCTTTGATGAGTATAGGGGTTACAAGATTTGATCTACCTCGAGATCGTAATGGCTAAAACCTAGTTGTCTAGCCTATATGAATTCTGATAGCCTCTACGGACTAAACCCTCTGGTTTATATACACACCGAAGGGGCCTAGGGTTGTACAGAGTCGGCTTGTAGAGGAAGGAAATTACATATCCGGACACCAATCTTGCCATCCACGCATAGGAGAGTCCTATCCGGACATGGGGGAAGGTCTTCTGCCTTGTATCTTCATGGCCCATCAGTCCGGCCCATATCACATAGCCCGGACACCCGAGGACCCCCTAATCCAGGACACCCTCAGTAGCCCCTGAACCAGTCTTCAATGACGATATGTTCGGCACGTAGGTTGTTTTCGGCATTGCAAGGCAGGTTCCTCCTTCTGAATTCCTCAAAGCAATCTTCTGAATAGAAAGAACTGTATTCGACTCTGTATAACAATCAAAACCCTGAGCCACGAAGGCAAAACACTTAATCAAAATAATGTCTGTCAACTGACAACTTTTCAGTGAAACGCCACGTTTGGCCTCTTTGACATTTCGAACCGTTTTTCATCTCCCGCTTCACGTTGCAAGGCGCAACCTCTTTTGACAAGTCTTGTCAAAACAGAGATCATGTCCGCTTATCGTGGGATCCTCATCAATACAGTTTTGGGTAATCCAACCATGCCATTCGCACGACTCCTTGGGAACAGGCGAGTTTTCAGGCTTGAGGGGATGTTTGATATTCACTGCCTATATAAGAGGATAAGGATCCCTCTTTTCTCCCCACGCCTTCTTCCTTCTCCTGCTTCCCCATCCTCAAGCTCCAGCACCCAAGCCTCAATCTTCCAACCGCCAGCAACTTCTCCATCCATGTCCGGATCTGGTTCGAGGGGCAAGTGGGAGGCCTCCTCCGTCATGGAGAAGGACGTAAAGGAGCTCCGGGAGGTGGGATATCTGTCTGCGGACATTGCCCACAGGCTCCCTGCTAAGGAGCAAGTCATCCCCACCCCGGAGCCCAGCGAAAGGGTTGTGTTCATCCCTCACTTCCTCCACGGGCTAGGGTTTCCCCTCCACCCCTTTGTCCGCGGCCTCATGTTCTACTATGGGCTAGATTTCCATGATCTAGCCCAAAATTCTTTCCTTCACATCTCGGTGTTTATCATCGTGTGCGAGGCGCTACTCCGCATCCGCCCACACTTCGGCCTATGGCTAAAAGTTTTCAATGTGAAGCCAAAGGTGGTCGATGGGCAGCACGCGGACTACAGTGGCGCCATGGTGAGCAAGCTCCCCAACACCACTTAGCCTAAAGGGTCCTTTGTGGAGACCGTCAAGGTGTGGCAACAGGAGTGGTTCAACATCACCGAACCCCGCGACACCAAGTGGGTGGCCACTCCTGAGTTCAGATCCGGGCCCCTATGCGGCTCACGTCGTGAACCAACAAGGTTCTGGACTGGGGATCGATGGTGGAAGTGTTGATGCTGCAAAAGCGCATCACAAACATGATAAGCAAGAACACCAGTCTCACTAACATGATTTAGGTGATGCCCTTCTGCCGGATCCTTCCCTTCCAACTCCGGCTCTCCCACATGTGGGAGTTTAATCCGGAAGATCCACGGATCCTGCAACATCTCTTAGGCACAACGCACGAAGATATCTGGAAGCTGCTCTTCAAGGCCCAGAAAACATGGCCGTAGAAGACCGAAGACATCGGCCTCGACAGCAAGAACCGGCCACTCTGGTAAGTGTGTTATTCCCGAAAATACATTCGGTCCATAAATTCTTAGGCATAATGAGTTTTCCGTCCCTCGCACAGGGCTGGATAGCGAAGGCGGAGCGGATCAAGTGTCTGGCACCGCTGCCTGAAGATCTGGCACAGCCCAGCTGACGAAGATGCTGGTTCCGGCGCCCTATCAGTCGCCAGAGAAGAAGGCCAAGAAGAAGAGCAAGGAGGCCAAGGGCGGCCTTCGCCGTAAGGGTACTTCGGACGCAGTGTCCGGAGAGATCGAAAGCCCCTCCTGCTGAGGGAGTCCTGGACTAAGGGGTCCTCGGGCATCCGGCCTGTTATCTGTTGGGCCGGACTGATGGGCCATGAAGACATGAAGACCGAAGACTATACCCGTGTCCGGATTGGACTCTACTTGGCATGGAAGGCAAGCTAGGCGACCGATTATGAAGATTTCCTCCTATGTAACCTACTCCATGTAACCCTAGATCTCTCCGGTGTCTATATAAACCGGAGGGCATAGTCCATATAGGACAGATTCATTACCATATACTCATAGGCTAGACTTCTAGGGTTTAGCCATTACGATCTCATGGTAGATCAACTCTTGTAACACTCATATTCATCAAGATCAATCAAGCAGGAAGTAGAGTATTGCCTCCATAGAAAGGTCCCGAACCTGGGTAAACATTGTGTCCCCCGTCTCTTGTTACCATCGATCCTAGACGCACAGTTCGGGACCCCCTACCCGAGATCCGCCGGTTTTGACACTGACATTGGTGCTTTCATTGAGAGTTCCACTGTGCCGTCGACGAAAGGTTTGATGGCCCCTTCAATCGTCAGTAATGACGTGGTCCAGGGACAAACCTTCCTCCCCGGACAGATCTCTGTATTCGGCGGCTTCGTACTGCGGGCCAACTCGCTCGTCCATCTGGAGCAGATCGATAGCTACGCCCCCAGCCGTCAGGTCAGATTCGGAAGCCTGAACTACGTCGCGGACATCCGGGGAGACTTGATCTTCGACGGAATCGAGACCGCAGCAACCGCTCCCCTTCGCCCCGATGGACATGGCTTAAACCTATCATTGGCCCGCACCCACGAGATTGCTCCTGTAACAACTCTAGCCTTAGATCCGGAACAAATCAAGTCGTCCGAAGACGGGAAACTCAACCCCATCATAGGGCTACCGACTCGACGGCGTTGGAGCCGCATACAAATAACACTTCGTATGATACTCACATCAACGAAACCCAGGACTTGTCTCCAGTATCGAGTTCCGAACCCCGCAAGCCTGCGGATACCGAACTCGATCGTCTATCGATCTTCAAGTTCAGTGCGGCGGATATCTTCCAACACTCGCCCATGGGCGACTTGCTAAACTCACTAAAAAGCTATCCCTAACGGACGGCTCGTCGCCGAACTATGTTCGGTTCGACCCTACGGCGGATGATGGAGAATTTTGCTTCCCACCCGCCACCCACTTCATAGCCACCATCGAAGACCAAGCCAAAACTCCTGACCCCTGCTCCAACGACATCGACGGTCTGAACGATGATGAGGGGCAGGGCCAGAGCTTACCATCCACTAGACGCGGGACGACCACTTCCTGGTATGACATGCACTAAAAAAAGACACATCCGTGACATTTTGGGTCGAACGAATTTTTTTCTCATCATACATATGACACTTCTATGACGATAATTGTGACAAAACCCGTATCATCATAGATGTGGTGGGCTCCTACTTCTATGACAAAAATCATGATGGAAAATGGGCTTTTCGTCCTAGGCGGGCCGGAGACGCAGCTGCATGACATTCTTTGGGCCGCCCATGACGGAAAAACCGTGGTAGAAGCGAGGGCGAGGAAAATTTCGGGAGTTCCCGTTACGGTGGGAGGTCGGGGCCGAAGCGATGCGCTGCTTTCTCTCGTGACACGCTACGCTGCTGTGTGCGAGGCGTTGGCTCTAATCAACCCGAAGCGAGGCGTTGGGCTCTAATCAACCCGAGCGATTGCACCGCAGGCTACGCTACATCGAACCCGAGCGATCGATCGATGGCTGTTAATCGAACCCGATCGAGCGATTCTTCGCTATCGCTGCTAATCAAGCCGATCGATGCTTGATGAACAAAGAGCGCTATGGGGGGTTGATGAACAAGGAGCGGTGGCGCGTTTTCCGGATGAACAGGACCCGTGGTGTGGTGGAGGGCTGGATGAACAGAGACGGTGGAGGGGTGCCCGTGGAGGGGTGGTTGAACAGACCCCGTGGTGTGGAGGGCTGGATGAACAGAGACGGTGGAGGGGTGCCCGTGGAGGGGTGGTTGAACAGACCCCGTGGTGTGGAGGGCTGGATGAACAGAGACGGTGGAGGGTGGTTGAACAAGAGCCGTGGAGTAGCGCAGAGGGTGGAGGCTGGATGAACAGAGCCCGTGGAGGCCGGAGGAGGTCGACGGTAGCCCGTGGAGGCCGGAGGAGGTCGACGGTGGAGATGAACAGATCCCGTGGAGTCCTGCTTTGGTACGCCACACCCTCCCGGCGAACAGACCCCCTGCTTCGACCGTAGGAGGTCCGCTTTCGTCCGCTTTTGCGGCACGCCACACCCTCCCGATCAACAGACCCCTGCTTCGACCGTAGGAGGTCCGCTTCGTCCGCTTTTGCGGTACGCCACACCCTCCCGATCAACAGACCCCTGCTTTGACCGTAGGAGGTCCGCTTCTCCATTTTGCGGTACGCCACACCCTCCCCGATCAACAGGACCCTGCTTTAACGTAGGAGGTCCGGCTTCTCTCCGCAGCGGTACGCCAGCCTCGCTTCCATCGCATGTTCCGGCCCAAGCCCTCCCGGCGAACACGACCACGCATTCCGCTCCGACCCAGCCGGTTGGCTCCCACGCGCCTGCTGCTCCCGGCGAACACGACGATTCCGCTGCCTCCCCATGAACACGACGATTCCGCTGCCTCCCATGAACACGACGACGACGCTGTTTCTCCGCTCGACCCAGCCATGTACACGAGCCCTCGCCGACGATGCGCGAGTAGGCGTTCGAGACCCCGCCCAGATGTACACATACGGGTCAGATTTTCTTTCTTGCACCCTGCCGCTGTACGACGACGTGTACATGCTACGCGCGCCTTACACTACTACGCGCGCGCCTACTACGACACACGCGCGCCTCTACATCCACCAATATATATGTACGCATATTCGCTCACGACCAGAATGACAACGCTACGACGCTTCACCAGGTGGGTCCCGACCGCCGTGCACTTCCTTGCGGCGAAGATGTAGCTGGTGGGTCCCAGCAGTCAGGGGGCGAATCGTTTTTTTTTTTTGCCCGGACGCACTTCCTTGCGTGCGAAGGTGTAGTTGGTGGGTCCCAGCAATGTGGGGAAACATTTTTTTTCGAAATACGGTGGCCCGTCCGTGGGTCCCCGCTGTCGTGGAGGAATAATTATTTTGCGCTGTAATAAGGAGGCACTTCCTTGCCGCGCCGTGGACCCAGCTGTCAGCCGCTCCACGCACAAGATTTTTCCGATGGAAGTCGGTCGTTGACCACATTGACCACGCCACGCCGAGAGCACCACGGCGGTGGACGACGGCGAGGCCTAGGAAGGGACGACACGGAGGCAGGGGAAGACTCGGCAGTTGTTTCCCACGCGAGGGGAGTACGACTGCACGAGGGTTTACTCGTTCGCCCGCCGTCGCCGGAGAATAACAACAGTGTGGGTGAGTAGAGGGATGGCTAGGCCAGCGATGGGAGTACGGTGGGCGGTGAGGCTCACACAAGGCAAGCACAGCCGGCCGCTGGGAGGAGGGAGCAGCAGTCCCACCGGCGCTTGTTTGAGCGGCCGGAGCAGAAGAGCAGAGATTGAAGAAGACGACGGCCGCTGGATGGACATCCAACAACAAGGCTTGTAAAGGCCAACCTTTTTTAGGAAAGCCTCAAATCTGTGGAAAACAACATACAACCCATCTGCCATTATTTCTAATAATTTACAGCCCATTTGCTAATTCTTAAGGTTTTTTGGAGCCCATATTCTTTTGTTAGCATTACAGCCCATATTGTGGCCACGGTTAAAAAATTATACAAAATTTTGCATATTTCAAAAGCGGTCCGAACTGTTTTTAATCCCAAATTTCGACTCACATTCAAACTGATTTTAAAAATAAATGTATATCAATATAAAATCCAACAAATTCTCCACGCATAAAAATTAATGTAATTTAAAATCTTGAAATGAAAAAAGATATTTGAAACTAATTGCCGGTTTGATGTGTTTTAAAATGTACAGCCCATTTCTCATTATCGATGGGCCATTTTCTCGCCAAATTAATGAAAGCTCTCCTCGTCTTGAAAGATTTGCAGCCCAACAGGCCCGACAAAGCGACTTACTTGGCAAATCACAAAAAACTGGGTTGTGGCCATGGACCCAGCTGTCAGCCTCTCCACGACAAGACTTCTTCCGATGGAAGTCGCCTTGACCACGCTGACCACGCCGCATGGAGAGCACCACGGCGGTGGACGACGGCGAGGCCTAGGAAGGGGACGACGCGAGCCGGGAAGACGCGGCAAGGAAAGCCCGCGGAGAGGAGTACGAGGGTTCACCGTTCGGCTGCGTGTGAGGTTGCCGCCGCCGCAGGCCTGGCCAGCGGTGGGAATAGTAGGGGCGGTGAGGCCTCAAGGCAAAGACAGCCGCCACGGAGGCAGGAGCATGCGGCACGACCGGCGCTGCTTTGGGCGGCCGGAGCAAGAAGACCAGAGGTTGAAGAAGCACTACGGCCGTTGGATGGACATCGACGGTCACCGGAGCTAGAATCGCTCATATTGACTAAGTTGACAAAGCCCTTCGTCCCTCGCCAACTTAGTAGGCCCATTAAGTCAGCCTCCCACCAAGGTGGGTCCCAGCTAGCCGGGGAGTATTCATTTTTGTGCGTAATAAGGAGGCACTTCCGTGGGTCCGAGCCGACAATGGGGAACGTTTTTTCGCGAATACGGTGGGTCCGTCCGTGGGTCCCAGCAGTCAGGGAAACGATTTTTTTGCAAAATACTGGTGGCCCGTCCGGTGGGTCCCCGCCGTCCGTGGAGGAATAATTATTTTCCGCGTAATAAGGAGGCACTTCCTGCGGCTGCCGTGGACCCAGCCGTCACCTCTCCACGTGACAAGATTCTTCCGATGGAAGTCGGTCGTTGACCACATTGACCACGCCACGCCGAGAGCACCACGGCGGTGGACGACGGCGAGGCCTAGGAAGGGACGACGCGGAGCCGGGCAAGACGCGCAGTGGATGCCCACGCGAGAGGAGTACGAGCATTCACCGTTCGGCATGGGTGTGAGGCTGCCGCCACCGCAGAATAACAGGGGTGTGGGTGAGTGGAGGATGGCCTGCCAGTGGTGGGAGTAGTATGGGGCGTGAGGCTCATGGTAGCACAGCCGCCACGGGAGGCAGGAGCAGGCACGACCGACGCTGCTTTGGGCGGCCGGAGCAAGAAGACCAGAGGTTGAAGAAGCACTATGGCCGCTGGATGGACATCATACGGTCATCGAGTATTGACTAAGTTGACAAAGCCCTCCGTCCCCGCCAACTTAGTAGGCCCACAAGTCAGCCCAACAATATGGTGGGTCCCAGCTAGCAGGGGGTATTCATTTTTTGGGCGAATAAGGAGGCACTTCTCATGCATGCGAAGATATAGCTGGTGGGTCCGACCGTCAGCCGGGGGGAACGTTTTTTCACGAAATACAGAGGCCCTTCCTGTGGGTCCTAGCTGTCGTGGAGGAATCATTATTTTGCGCGTAATAAGGAGGCATTTCTCATGGCGTCAGGGACCCAGCTGTCACCTCTCCACGCATACAATCCACTTCCGATGGATGTCGCTCATTGACCACGCTGACCAGGCCGCGCCGAGAGCACCAGTATGCGGTGGACGACGGCGAGGCCTAGGAAGGAAACGACACGGAGCCGTGGAATACTCGCAGCTTGTTTCCCACGCGAGGAGTACGAGGGTTTATCGTTCGCCTCGCCGTCACCGGAGAATAACAACATGTGTGGGTGAGTAGAGGGATGGCTAGGCCAGCGATGGGAGTACGGTGGGGCCAGTGAGGCTCACAAGGGCAAGATAGCCGCCACGGGAGGAGGGAGCAGCAGTCCCACCGGGCGCTTGTTTGAGCGGCCGAGCATGAAGAGCAGAGATTGAAGAAGACGACAGCCGCTGGATGGACATCCAACAATCACTGCCTCGTGTGTTGACTAAGTTGACAGTATGCTATGCAAAGGCCAACCTTTTTTATGAAAGCATACGCGCCAACCTGTAGTAGGCGCACAAGTCAGCCTCAAATCTGTGGAAAACAACATACAACCCATCTGCCATTATTTCTAATAATGTACAGCCCATTTGCTAATTCTTAAGAATTTTTTGGAGCCCATCTTCTTTTGTTAGCATTACACCCCATATTGTGGCCACGGTTAAAAAGTATACTAAATTTTGCATATTTCAAAAGGGTCAACTGTTTTTAATCCAGAAATATCGATTCACATTCAAACTATTTTGAAAAATAATTTATATAAATATAAAATCCAAATAATTGTCCACGATAAAAATCAATGGAATTTAAGATCTTGTAATGAAAAAATTGAAACTAATTCCTGGTTTGATGTGTTTTAAAATGTACAGCCCATTTCGGGCAAACCGAATGAAACTCTCCTCGCCTTGAAAGATTTGCAGCCAAAGAGGCCGATAAAGCAAGTAGGCCTTGTTTGGGTATTTCTTTAAAAAATAGAACTGGCTAGCCATTTTCAGCAAGAAAAAACACAACTGGGCTCATGATGTGGTAAACATAAATAAAACCTCGCTAGACGGGCCACAGCCCCAAGACAGCCCCGTTGTTACCCGATCCGTCGCTAAAACTAGTATAAATAACAACCGCTTGTTCCTCAAAAAAATCGCGCGACTTGTCGGGTCCCCGTGTCACCGCCGTAGTGTAATTCTCTCGTTTATTGACTACGTTGACAATGGCGTGAGCCCCAGATGTCCAACCATTAGGAGGAACCATATTTTTGGGCTTGTACTATAGAGGCACTTGCTTGCGTACTGCCATGACGCTGGTGGGTCCCTACTGTCATCCTCTCCACGTACAGTCATCTCCTTGTTCCTCTCGGTTGTTGACGACGTTGACAACGCAAGAGGGCGGCGCACCGCGCACGGCGAGCGAACCAAGGCCGCAAGGCGGAGGACGACGGCGAGGCCTCGGACGGAACGAACAGGAGCCGTTGAAGATGCGCCGGTCCAGTCGCAGGCGGAGGGGAGTACGAGGGTTGACTGGTTCGGGCGCGGGTGCGTGTTGGGGCTGACGTCGCCGGAGAATAACAGGACGTGTGGGGGAATAGAGGGAGGGACTGGCCAACGTTGGAGGGTACGTACGGTAGGGCGGCGGAGGCGCAGCCAGCCATGGGAGGCGGGAGCAGGCGGAGCCGACGGGGTGGTTTGGTTTGGGCGGCTGGAGGAAGAAGAAGACAAGAGATAGAAGATACACGACAGATGTTGGATGTCAATCCAACGGCTGGTAGGCAGAATCGTTTGTTGACTGGCTAGTAAGTCGACACCACCTTGGATAGGCTATTTCCTCGCGGGTCCCAAATGTCATAATCCAAATCTGTCACGGTCATGCAGCCTTTCCTATGAAAATTTACAGCCCATTTGATGTGCTAGTTCAAATAAGTTTGTGGGTGCTGGTGGGGCTAATCACTTGGCTTCAGAATGCACAAGGAGCTCAAGCAGCCAAGTAGAGTGATGTTATTTCCTTGGTTGGGATTTGTTACAATATTTCACTCTAAATTAAACGAATGGCAAGCCATTTGCCTTGTTTCAAAGAAAATATGACAGTCACAAATGAGTTGAAAAGGGCAGGAACATCTAACTCCAGCTTACAAACTGCATAAAAGCACGAGGGTTAATTGTTCATCGGTTTACAAAAAACCAGATTGAAAAGGGCAACAACATCTAACTCCAAAGACTGTTTTCGCAATCACAAAAAATGGATCGGTCAGTCCATAGAATGAACATCCCGGTCGTAAAATTTATCGGATTATGACCACAATATGTTGTAAATAGAAGCCCGCACGCGCTCGTAAGCTCTTTTGCCCACCGAAACTCCTTTTTTGCTCTTCGACATACCCATCCGCCAAAACCATGCTGCTGATAAACTTAAGCCCGATGGACAATAGTAACCTCAGATTCAGCAGAAGAATGTGACAAATCTTGTGTTTGCACGGTTGGCTACATATCGCTCTAGCGTTATTGTCTTCAATCGAATCTCATGAGAAGTGAGAAAATCCCGATGCTTACTTAATCCACCGATTGGTTATAACTTTCTTACCCCGCCCTGCTGCCTAAATAGACATGAAGATTGAAAACAGTTAAGGTCTAAAAGAAGAGTGTCGAAAGAGCAACAACTGAACGGTTAATTCTAGTACACTATATGCGGCTTCCAATGTGCGTGAAATTATCACCTTTATATACAACTTCTCCGCACATGGAAAGCATTGCAGCAAGCCAATAATCTTGTTCAGATCAAAACTATTCATTTGGATATATAAGATCTTGATGTAATCCAGCACCATTGATAGGCCATCCATGGAGAAACTCTTCATTGAGCATAGAACATAATATTAGTACAAAATGTGTACTCCAAGATGATATATAAATTATGCGAGAAATTTAAAATGCAGCTTATGGTTACAAGTGTAGATGATAATATAAAGTACCAAGAACTGTGGAGCCAAACACCATATTGAAATGAGCACAGAGATCATGTATTACACCCAAGGTCTCCAGCTTAGGCGCAGAGAGGACGGTTATTTGCAACGGTGAATAACTAGAATCAAGGATCAACCTTGAAGTGAAGGGGCATCTTGATGATGAGCTGCCTTCCGTCAAAAGAAATTCCAATTTACAAGGTTAGGCGATTTTATTTGGAGACAACCGATTCTAATCTGTGAAAACAGCACCAAGCACTCCAAATACAGGCAACTGGAGGGATGATGTTGTGCAATGAGGCCTCCGATATACGAACCCGCACAAGTGAAAGTTTCTTGAGAAATGGGAGTCGAAGGTTTAGTACCAGATTGTCTGGTAGGTAGCACAACGCAAAGGTGGCGTGTGGAGAGAGGAGGAAACCGCGAGATGGACATCGGTGCCGAGGGCACAAGTTCATGGCGCTCGTATGTGGTATGTGATTTCAGGGAATAGTAGAACTCAAGCAGCTGTAGTTCTGTGAATTCAGGGATTTCAGCCAAAGGCCCACCGCAGCAGGCATGGTATGCTTGCTCGTAGCATGACGGGATGCAGAGGCTTTGAACGGAGCCCTGGTGGGAGGAGATGATGGCTCTGGGGATTTCAAAATCATTGAAGAGAGATAGCTGACGACAGTCGAGATTAAAGGGCACGGCGCGCCATAGAGGGCGCCACCGAATTGAGAGGACTTGGGTGCGGCAGCAATCCTTGGTGGGGAGAAGCGAGATGATCTCCCAAGGACGGCGTCCGGGAGATCGCTGATGCGGTCCACCCGAGATTCTACGGGTTCCTGGGATCCGTGGGGCGGGTCGCCGCTTCCCCAAGCTGCCGGTGCGGGATCTACAACAAAGGCCGCCACAAGGGAGCCTCATCTTCTTGGCGCTGGGGTCACCCGACCCATTTTCTCGAGGGCGCCGCGTCAAGGCCACGGATTTGAGCAGAGTAACGAATGACGAGCCTAGTTGTAGAAAAGCGAAGAAGAAGGGAGCTGGGGTTTTCAGAGGAGGAGGAAGAAGGGAGCTGGGGTTTTCAGAGGAGTGAGGTGAGGAATTTGGGGTACGAGGAGCGAAATGACGGAGGTGGGTGGGAGCGAGGAGGAAGAAGAGCACCCAGGTTTTTTGGGGGGGGGGGTGGGTGGGGGTAGCGCCTCATTCAAGAAATATATGGGCTTTTGAATTGATTTTACTATTTACTAGTGTGGATGGGCTGTTTTGTCTTGGGCCCAGAGAAACAATTACTACTAGTACAAAGGAGACACTCTACAGCTACCCGTAAAAACAATTACTACTAGTACAAAGGAGACACTCTACCGCTTCGCTCCTCCTAGGTCATTGAAACGCCTCCCCATCAATGTCGTTATACTTTTGTTCACCGACATGCGGGCCATGCAGCACAAGGGCCCAAATGCCATCCACCAAATTAGAAGGCAGATGCAAAGGAGAGTCACCCCGGTCAGAAGCGCCGCAAGAACGAGCCGTCAGATCACAAAACCCCACCTCCCCGCAGTCTAAGTTTGACGGACGAAGCAACCATCATTTCACTCTTCGCTGAATCCCTTCTCCTCACCGCCTTCAAGAAAGGCAACACTCAGATCTCGCCAACGTTTTCTCTCCAACGAAGGGAAGGTAAGCGGATCCGTGATGTTGGTATATTTTCGCTCAGAAAAAAAGAACTTTTGCAAAGCAAGAACCGATCCTCACTCTCTTTTTGTTTCATTGTCATTGCGATTGTGTTTTCCTTTCAAAGGGTCTCCTAGTATTCGCTGGCCATGATGGACCAAGGAGAACCAGCAAAGATCTGCCGATATTGGAGCAGACGCGGAGGCTGATCCCCACGAGACAGAGAGCTCCAAGAAGATGGAGGCAACCACCGAGCCGACCCCAGATACGCCACGGCCACTATCGAGATGGTCAACGCCTGCTTGAGGTTACAGCCCGTGGCACCGCAGAGCAGTTTTCCCTTCGAGGATGTGTCCCCCCCGCTGAGCTGCCCAAGGTGATTTCTTCTTTGCCGATCTCGATTGTGGTTTTTCATCTAAGTATGTGGTGATTTTTTAGAAAAGGAAGTATGTGGTGATTAATAATGCAAAATTTTATTAGCTTCGATGCCATGCTATACATAGTGGTTTAAATAACTTGTGTTTCTTATACTCGAAAAGTAATTCAGAATTTGTTTCGCTTTCAATTAGAGCCCTGATGCGCATAAGGATTGTGTGGTTGTACATGTCACTCGCTATGAGGCGGACGACCTGAATATACGACCGGGAAAACAGAGTTCTTAGGCTGTTGGATCCTCGAAGCCATTTGCGTTATACCAATGAAGAGTTGTATTCCAGCCTCACCGTTGTCGCGTGTTGTCCAGGTGTATCAAGCACAAGAAGTTCAAAGCTACTCCTTCGCTTGTGAGGCATACTGTTTTGTCAAGCTTACGCAGAAGATGACGTGGCATGCCTCCACAAACAAGTTTATCAGTGGCAAGGCCACAAGGTTGTCTTCATGAAGGTTCACAGGATTGAGCTGCATGGACGCCCTCGATGATGTTCATGGCAAGGTCCGCCTTGTGTCCAGCCCAAATTAGATCGAGGCATGAAATAGTTGCCCCAGCTAGTGTTTAATAGTAGTTTGATTGTGTCTAATTATCCTAACCTTGCTCATTATCGACCCCTCCGGGCTAGTACTGCTTGAACTGCCTATGGAACTGCTGCTACTTTTGTGTGCCCGTGAATCATGTGAGAACCATCGTAATTGTTGCCAAACAGATGCGCCCTCACTAGTTTTTTCATGAATATGGCATGGTAAGACATAAGTTGTCACGGTTTATCATACGAGCAGTGTGTGTTTTGATGAAATAGAGCACTGCTCGAGAACCGTATACCGACGATACATAAGTACTTGTAAACACTGTTGGTGCTACCCCACTTGTAAGCAGCCAGTGCAAAACACGCACATTGGCTCAGCTCGCTTCAACACTAGGCTATCGACCAGCTAACAATCAACAATCTGTTGTCCGACATATAAGCAACTATGTATCTTGTTACAAAGGGTTCATGCAGTTAATTGAGGCCACAATGTAATAAATTCCAAACGCTCACACGCTAGTCCAGCGCCATGTGGAACACTCACATTAAACTCGCTCTTCATAAAAAACTTGAAAAGCATAAGTTAAGCAATTTTATACATCTCAATGATTCATAGAACATAACAAACATATACTAGTTCACAGCAAAAGACAAAGTTGTGAGAAGGTTTACAAATCAGGAAAAACAAGCAAGGCTTCTTCCGAGCAAAGATTCCCCGCAGCTTAAATTTCCGGAGTTCACTCGTTTTTTCTTGTTGCCACCATCCAGGGTTAGGTTCTCTCATTCCGTAATAACCAATTATAATTGTGGTCTCACCGAATGCTGAATCGAACCATGCAAAGGTAATCGACCAGCTGAAATGCTTGTGCATTCCACTAAATTTAAGCACCGCTATTTGCAGAAATAAGCAGACCACAATGCCTCTTGTCCGCAAGACCTGTCCAAAAACCGCCGCAGCCGTGCTACTAGTCCTCGGTCCATGGATGAACTGGTAGAAAGTGCATTCCGGACTAGGATGCAGTTGTTTTCGCCGTCCCTCGACCGCAATCAGGAAGTAAAACGTATTTAATCAGCTTCTTTAGATTGCGCTTGGTCATTCTACCTTAGTTACTACCAATGTAGGGATACCTTGAAGACGGAGGTTAGACGACGGCAACGAGGGATAGCCATCTCATTTTGCGCAGTTGTACTAAAACCGAGGTGTGTGCTTTTGATTGCGCGGATAGAAACGATACGGAGATGTATATCCCAAACGATATGGAGACAGACATCCCTGTTTGTGCAAATACGAAATACGGTTATTTAAACAAAGGATGATATTACTACTTTCCCCGCTTCCTCTTAGAACCAAGTCCTAGATTCATGCTACAGCTTTCCCACTTTCTTCCCTGCTTGAACCAACGCTTGAGTCGATCAGATGAACTAGCTTTACTTCTAATAATAGTAGAAGTCTAGGTGGCTTTGGAACAGCGGACGGAAGTAGAAAAGGATCCACACGAAGGAGCTGGGGCAGAGAGCAAGGCAGGTTTCAAGGAATATATACCGAGGGTCGCCGGCATGTGGCAAAGACGGCGCCGGAGGCCGATCTTGGCCACAATACCGCAGGGAGGAAGAAGGGGTCGGAGGCCCTCCCGAGCCGGGCGCCTCTGAGAGAACGGCACGGCCACCGATCGGGACGCTGCTGGCAGCCGTTGGTCTCTCCTCGCCGCGACGACGACAAGTGAACGATGCACCTACACCCCTGCCCTGTCGAGGTTGTCCGCCGGATTTGTGACCAGCCGTGAGCTGAGAGAGAGTGTGGCCACCTATGTGTTGCTTAGATCTCGAGAGCATGAGAGAGTGAACGAGAGGAACCCTAGTAAAGCAAGCGCTAAGGCTCCTGCTTTTATATATAGTGGAGTGATTTTGTTGTACCAGCTTCAAAAAATGCGCCCCACGGTACCATGAAAGGGTGTGAGAGAACTAGTGCGTATGCGCACCGCTTCTCTTCGTGAGAGTACAATATACTATGCCCAAAGAACGCTCACCGCAAGAGTAATAGTATAAGTGTGTGACGGTGAGCTAAAATAAAATGTGCGCTACCTGCCTTTTGTTTTTAGAAGTTCTGAGGGTAGGTGTGAAGAGCACATATGTGCGTGACGCCCACCGCAGATAGACGGTGGGTGCGACGTAAGAAGTCTCATGAGAGGACTCGGAGAGTCGTGACTCGTGAGGGTGCGTGCGTGAGAGAGAGGGGGGCACGATCAATGCAATGCATGTGTCCGTAAATCATTATCCGACAAACGCTCGCCACAAGCCTTTTCCCGATTTAACGCCAGAAGAACCGTTAGATCGGCATCCGATGTTGTCGGTTTTGCCATGTCATTTAATGTAACAGCCACTCCTCCTACACACAAATCTTCCACGTGAGTGTTAGCAACTGCCGATGCTCCTCCGCTCAAAATGCAGGCATATAGCTTTATTGAAAATTCAACCTCGCAAACTTTTACCGAAGTTTTCGTACCAAATTGCACATGTAGAATACCATGTATATATCATTTCATTCATCTTCGAGAGGTAACTATAAAGATGGGTGAGGAGTCTACAAAGAAAGACCATCGATCACCCGCAGCAATTTCAAGCATCCTTTAGTGTCGAGGAATATCATAGGAACTCTATATGATATGATTTTTATAGGATTTTTTCCTTTAGAGCCAATTGGTTCATAGGAATAGATTCATATACTCCACATTTCAAAGGAAATAAACATGATATCATTTCTATAGCTTTAGAGCCACTTGGTTCATATGAATGGATTCCTATACTCCCTTAATTTCAAAGGAAAATAAACATTAGCGATATTCAATAGAAAAGTTCCTATGATATGAACCAAATTACATCTCTTTTCTAATCCTCCTCATAGGAATTGAGATACATGTCATCTCTAGATTCAATAGAAAAGTTCCTATGATGTGAACCAAATGACATCTCTTTTCCAATCCCTACTATAGGAATTGAGATGCTCCATGTCATCTCTTTCCCTACAACTTCCATGTATACATCTTCTATTCCTAAATAGATAGTACAACCCACTAGTAGCTTTTTTCCAAAACATGCAACTATGGCACAAGAACTATATAGTGTGCCAATAACTTTGAAAGATGGTCGCTGGATGAAGCTAACCCGACAAAGGCAGTAGATAGGCAAATCCGAGCACCATCGGCCGTTGGATATCATCAACATTCCACCAGATCTGCCACATGTACAATTTAGAAGACTCCATGGTTGAACTTAAGCATAATGCACAAACCTCAAAACACAAGCACTTCTCCTTTGTTCTAGAATCTTCAGATCATAATTGATTATTTTTTCTAAATGAATTGCCATTATTTGTTTTTTACTTTATGATTTACAATGCACAACCCCATGAATCTTAACATTTTTATAAAACTAATTGATTTTGAATGAGATGAACTATAAGAACTAAACGAACATCTACATCATGCATATATGACTCAAAGCTTTACATGCTATAGTGTGTATTTATTCATAATTTGGTTTCAAATCTCATGCTCAATACATGTGTACCTTACTAGTTTTGAGTAGAGTAGCAAATTTCACGCGCCCCGGTATATCAAAATGCAGGCCCATGCATCATTGCCTTTTCGGTCGAACCCACGCCCACAATTTTTGTACGCATTATATCTCCACCGTCCCCGAACCCAAAATGCTGCCTCGCTCCAGTGAAACCAAGCGCCCACACATATTTAAGGCGCCGACTGAACCCGCTTACTACGACGTGGCCCCGCACGCCGTAGTACTCCTACAAACCCTACCGCCGCACTCATCATCGGTTTTCTTCAAGAGGACGAGGGAGAAGCCGATTTGTAGTGGAGGCGCTTTCAAAAAAGGATCTCAGAGTGGAGACCCCTACCCTAGGGTGCCCTAGGTAGCTGCCGCACGCATCATTGTTTTCTTTTCTTTTTATGCTCTTGCGCCTAGAGTGAAATGATGGTTGCTTCGTCCGTCCAAATTAATGCGGAAAGGTGGGGCTTTGTGATTTGACCCTCATCGCCATTTTCTACTATCATGGCGCTTACGACCGGGTGCTCCAATTCCAACCGCTGTTCAACTGTAATTTGGTGCATCGCACGTGGAACAAGACGGTGGATGAGCCACATGTCGGCCAAAGGGGTCCTGTTATGTGTCGCCATTTCGTGCGGATCGACCGCTTGAGTTGTTACGCCAACACACGACAGAGCAGCCTACCACTTGGTTTTGCTCCTTGGTGAATCCCGACTATATTGATCTAAAAAGATACGTGCTGAACTACCCTCTCCGTCTCGGTTTTTTTTATTTTTAGGCGTCTCGGTTTATAGGGCCTGCACGTAGTTCTAGGTCATCCATTTGACTAACTAAATATGAGTTACTATGTCACAAAAAGTATATCATTGGATTCTTAAGCGGATGTAGTTGTATTTAAAAGTCGAGGGCGGGGCTTTTCCTGCGCGGTAGGCGGGGCAGTTCCGCCTAGTCGGTTCGACAGAGACGCGAGAAGACGAGGGAGTAGGCTGCTGCAAACGTAGGGTTGTGTGATTTGACAGCGAGTTACTGCTGGACAGGTGGGGCCCCGTGATTTGACTTGCCATTATCATTTTAATCATGGGCGCCACGACCGGCGTGAGTCTCCGATTCCCGACCACCTCCATACAGTGTGCCTCTCCCAATGCTCCACCATGTAGTAGAGGCTGGCTCTTGCATGAGAGCCCACTTCTCCACTTTTTCCTTGCCTCTCTTTCCTCCACATATGCAAAATGCCATGTAAAGCGACTATTGTACTTACTTTTACTTGTTCCTACAGTAAGCTTAAGCTTGCCACATAGGCATAAAGTCCGATGTGGCAAGTTAATCAAGAAGAGAGAGACTAGTTTGGTGACCCAAGGAAGAAACGGTGCTAAGCGCTGTACCTAGGTGAAAAGACAATTTTGAGTCTATAGCTAATTAAATGAAGCAAACTTAGCAACACCATTTCATTGGAAGAGGTCACCCTTGGCAAATGCAATAATACTAGTATTTCAGTCCCATATATAAGAACGCTTTTGGCACTACACTAGTGTCAAAAACGTTCTTATATTATGGGACGGAGGGAGTACGAAGAAAGAGATAGAGAGGAGTAAAAAATACACTTTATAGCCAACCTTGTTGTAGTATGAGTGACTAAGGATGACTATGTATGACATGCCAACATCGATAGCCTAACGCACCGTGTTAAATCTCCAAGGGCGCGACCACCATGAAAGCGACGCGACGGTCGTGGTAGGCGCGACCATGATACGGGCTGTCGGCAGCCCTTGGATCTGAGATCAAACGGTCGCATGCTAAGTTGCTGAAAATTTGCGTAATAACCTCCGTGATAGGATATTCACCCATAGGTCTAGAATCACGCCATGCAACCGCTCGATCTCAGATCCAAGGGCTCTCGAAGCCCGTGATCATGGGAGAATGGAAAGCCACTACCCTGCCGCTCGCACGCCGGCAGTTCGCTTCCTACTCGCCCCCGCACGCCCTTCAATACTACGGCGGTTCGCTTCCTAGTCGCCCCGCCCATTCACATTACGGCAGTTCCACTAATCCTAACCTCCTCCCAAATCCATGGCGCCCCAAATCTCCACGATCGGGCGGTGAGTACAAGGTTAGAACCATCACCGCGATGAGTTCGACGTCATCTACACCCGCTCTTCCGCGACGGTGAAAGGATGCCTTTCGCTTCAGCACGCATGTTCAAAACTCAGATGATGAGTGGGTCGCTGGGCTAGATGTTGAGTACACCACAGTCCCGGGACGAGAGAAGGATCTAAAGGACGAAGAGAGGAAGAAGCCCGCCGTGATCCAGGTTTGCGACATAACGCTTGCTTGGTCTACCACATATGCCATGCCGACGTTGAGTGCCAGGATTTTAAGAACTTCCTCAAGGACAAAACAGTGAAATTCACATCAGAGACTTTAAGAACGACAAAGAAGTCCTGGTCGGATAGGCCTCGTTGTAGGCAACCCTTCGACCTCCGTAAGAATCGGCCGGTGCCCTCTCGTCACCTTCACGCTGACTCGGCAGAGCCATGGTTCATCCTTCGCATCAGTAAACCGGAGAAACCTCATTACACGCTTTCATCGCCATGCATGGCAGCGAATGTACTAGATATAGACCACATCCACTACGCTGCAATGGATGGCTACCTTTGTTTCAATATCTACAAGGGTTGGATGAAGAGCAACAGCCAAGTGTGCGGTTCAAGCAAAGAAGTATCGGCCAAGAGGAAGAGGGACAAGGACGAAGTCGAGGACGTGGACGAGGACTCCGAGTAAGGTGGCAGTGTCGTTGCTCATGGTGGTTCTAAACTTCTAATGCAGTGTCTACCGGATTAGTTGCATAGTTTAATTTCAGGTGTGCTTAGTTTAATTTGAGGGGTGTGTTGTGCTGAGCCCCCAGCAGAACTATGTTATGTTTCTTCTCGTTACTTTAACTCTTCAGTATGTACATACTACTAGTATTTCTTTAATAGAATTTAGCACCCCAATTAAGCACGCACTAGCTTTTTTAATAGTACTATATGCATAATTTGGCCATTTAGCGCCTCTATATGTACCACCTTTTTTTAATTTCAATTTTTGCTCCATGGCTAATCCATCGATAGTACTACTGCATAAAAGTATACATTTTTAAAAGGCTAGAGTACTGTTCATCACATATATAGCCGCTAAATTCTCAACCTAGAACGACGTGCATGCCATGTAGTAAACCGATACGGAGGAAGTATAGTAAAAATGAGGTGATTTTACCGAGCGATCGGCGGGGGAGCATGGCCTGTCATGCGGTCCCACGTGTCATGATGTACCAAGGCGATGCGCGTGTCCCTCTTGAGGCAGAAGCAATACTACGTGGTTTGAGATGATGGCGAACCGAAGTGTGAAATAATGGTTGCTTCGTTCGTCTGGGAAGGTGCGGCATTGTGATTTGACGCCTCATTGCTCATTACTACTATCTGCCAAGACGAGTGGGGTGCGCCCCCCCGCTGTTCTCGCAGACTGTTATTTGGTGCTTGACACGCCGAATTCGGTTGCTATATGTCCCACATGTCGGCGACAGGAAGTACAGAATTCATGAAAGGGAGCGCCGACGGAGGAGTATACTACAGAATTCATGAAAGGGAGCGACTTAGTTTTGGAAAAATCTGTTTTACGGAGTACGCACTCCACTAGGGTTTATAGGGCTCATCTAAAAACATTCGCTTTTTCCGCTTGATAAGTCTCAATTCTACTATACTAGTAGTAGTACCATTACATGTTGGATTTCGAGGTGCGTTAGATCACCCGACGCAAGCAAAGGTCAAGAGGAAACTAACCAATGCATGTACAAGTTCATGGAAATTTAGTGGTCATTCATGCATTCGTTCTAATTAATGCCTCGGTAAACATAACTTCTTGAGAAAAACGAGCGCATTAATTACTTGTGCAAACTACTTAAATTAATTCACCACTCACCGCTCTACCTTGGTTGGAGAGATTTTGAAATTGAGCCATAAACCGGAAAGGAGGGAGTAGTAACTTTTGTCTCGACACTATTTGTGGCCTTGTATAGATGCAAAATGTATTTTTTATAGTGGCCTTGTATAAGTAAATGGAGGGAGTACTAACCAAAGTACGAGTAGGGACGAGGAGTAAACGGAGGGAGTAGTAAAATTTTCTCCTCGTGTCATGAGCCACCACTGCAGCGGGCGGGGGCGGGCGAAGGCGCATAGTAGTAGTAGTAGTAGTACTACTACTACTACTAAGCAAGCTTCACCTCATCCTCATGAGCCACCGCTACTGGGGCGGGGAGACGGCGACTAAGCAAGCTTCTCCTTGTCTCATGAGTTGACGGGACACATCAAAAGTACTCCAAAGGTATAGAGCCTTGCCTCTAAGGTAGGCCCCACATGGTTTGCCTCTTTTTTAATTTAACATAACGCGTCAAGTCGCAATTTGTTTGTTCACCCGTGGTAGACGATCCTCCTCCACCAAGTGGACAACCAAGACACGTGCCAAATTACCACGTGGCTGCCTTTTTCAGACAGAAATGAGCTCCACCGTACCCGCTGGTGTGGTTGGGAAAGAGACGGAGTACGTGCCGCATGCGGCACCTCTTCTCTTCAGGCACGCCCCCACCCACGTGTGTGTGTGAGAGAGATACAAACCTAGACATAATGCGCCGCCCATCCCCATGCCTCCGCCCAAATCACCACCACCACCACCACCACCCCCACCCTCCTCACCTTATCTCTCATCTTTCTCCCTCCATTTTTATATACAAGGCCACTATCAAAATTACAATTTGCAGATATACAAGGCCACTAACACTAATCGATGCAATATTAATGGTGTTTGCCTCGTGGTACTAGCAAAGGAGGACATTAATTATCCCTTGCATGCATGCGGAGTTTGTAAAAATGCATCTTGATGTTCCGCAATGCACGGGCATCTTGCTAGTCCATGAAAACAACACATGGCAAAATTCCACGGCTAACGAGGGATTTGAATCTGTTGGGAGGGGCTGTTTGATCTTGCCCGGTAGCCAAAATATTACGACTTTTTGTCCACCGGTGCCTTTGCCACCGATGAACGAGGAATGGCTCGGGTGCTCATGCTGTCATGCATCCTCCAGCGCGCACGTTGGAGACGAGCTCGCACGAGCTGTGTTTTTTTGTCCCACAACGCCGCCCGAGCCGCCCGCAGACCGACCGGCGACCCGCAAATTACGCCATCCAACCGTAGCCGCACACATTATGACAGCAACTCAACCAACCGGACGAAATTCACGCAAACACGTAGACAAACTGATATTTCATATAAACAACGACGGAAATCATATAAAATACCGGATTTTCATACAAACATGACGGATTTCATTACATTCAAATGAACTACGCGGTGCTAGTTCTGGACAGCACATGTATATAATACCTGGCCTAAATGGTCGCCGCCCGATCGATTTGTGTTCTCATGTCCGCAAAGACGATCACCGGACTGCCGGAGCCCCGGAGGTATATGCTTCAGCGCAAAGGACGGCTCGCTTCCCCACTGCCCAACTGATATCATTGGCTGGTGCCAAGATGATGGTGGCCGCACCGTTCGAGTTCATCACCGCCACTACTTCGCCATGGCCGCACCGCTCGAGTTCATCCTAACATTCCCTCTTCCGTGGAGCCCATGCGGGTCGACGAAGGTCCTCGCAACAAAAGGATCCGCAAGACACCTGCTGTACGCCGCGCCGCCCGCGGTGGCCTTCATGGGACCCAAGCGCGGCGGCCTCCCGTGTTCTACTTCTCCTCGATGATGGCGGCGGACGCGAGGCGCTGGCCACCGACTTGCCGCCTCCGCGCACCCGCTTCGCCGCTGCTTGCATGGCGCGGCCACCGCATGGGAGTCTCGCCACGTAAACGGGAGACGCGGTACGAGGCGGCGGCGTGGACGGCAGCAACGACGCCTGGCGCCGCTCCTCGCCGAGCTGGCTCGAGCGGCGAAGTTGTTGAACCGCTACGCCGCTTGGGGCGGCAACTCGCTCCGCGGGCGAGGGAGGGAGGTGGATCAGCGAGCTGCATAGCTCAGATCCGCGGGCTACCCAGCCGCTTGGATGCGGAATAACTACTCTTCGTAAGCCATTGTAAGAGTGGACAAAATGGTGGAGGAGATAGGGAGCGCGGAGGTGTGCGATTCTTGGCCGCGCTTGGCCTCGCTTAAATAGGAGATTAAATAGACGGCGGACGGAGGAGCTCGCCGGCGCTATGCTTAACGCCGCCCGGTCATGAACGGACGTGTGTCCAGAGTGGGTTTCTCGGCTTCCACACGGGCGGTTTCATGGAGGCGCTTGAATGCGGCACGGAGGCGTGTTCAGCCGGGCGTGCGCGAGTGGCGCCGACTCGACCTAGGACACCGCGCCGCTCTTCCACCGACGCAGGGCTTTTGGGTGCATGGCCTGCATGTCGCTGACCCAACGCAGCAGCAGCACACATCAGAGGAACCTTTGTGGGCCAGGGCGGTCGAAGCGGCATTTCATAAACCGATGATTGTTCATTGAGTGTGACGCCATCTTTTTCATGTAGATAAGCCTACTATGTTGATAGCCCGCTCGATACGCCAGATTCATAAAGACCGCTGCAAACATCAATGTTCTCGCTTATCACAGATAAGATTGATTAATACCCGTAATAATCCATGTCCTTAACAAAGGGTGCATGCACGATAGGTTGAGCGCAGTGTTGCATCGTGGTGCTGTGTGCATGCAACAGCGGCGAGAGTGTTGCGTGCATGCAAGGGTGCTTCAGTGTTGCATGCATGGGTGCGTACGTAGGCGTGTGTTCGTGAGTGCATGTGTACGCAGTCGTTGTTGCACGCCAGCATGCGTGCGTGTGTACGCAGTCGTTGTTGCACGCCTACATGCGTGCGTGTCTTGCGTGCGCGCATGTGTACGCAAGGGTGAGGCTACACGTCACCGACTGACTTTTTCATCTCTGGTCATTAGATTTTCCAGCCGTTGGATACGAAATCAAGGGCCTCCAGCTTATCATCAAACTCCACCCCTAAGCCGCCACCACCACCGCCGAACCGCCAGCCCCGCCGCCGCGGGCCGCCCGCCTCCCCCGAACCACTCCCCACCGCCGTCCGCCGCCGCACCGCCATCCTCTAGCCCCGCCGAAGCTTTTTCTCCGGGGATCCCCACCCCACCGCCCAATGAACGCCCCCAACCGCCGGTGACTGCCAACCAGAGGTCTCACGACTTCGAATACCCACCGACCACTAATTTATTACCATTTATGTCCTTCATATACGCGCTGACGGGTGGGCCCTATGGTAATGTGCGCTGCTGAATGTGGACCGTTTGACTGGTCAATTGATCGTGTTATCAACAAATTACGGAGCTGTATGGTGAGCCAGTGACCGTATGATCACCCTAAAATGTACTCCTATTTTATTAACACAAGATACACTCAAACTACCATTTCTTTCTTTCATATACGGGCTGACAGGTGGGCCCCACGGTTACGTGCCCCGATGGTGCAACACTAGTTGCGCCGCGTGGAACGTTTGACTGGTCAATTGATTGTGTCATCAACAAAATACGGAGTTGTATGGGTGAGCCAGTGACCGTATAATCATGATATGTATTTGTTTAACACGGTACAGATGCAAGGGCTCATATATACACGCAAGCACTCACCGCTATAAGCGCACACACGTGAACCCTACCCCTATGAGCACCTTTGAGAGAGTGGGCCAGCATATATGATCTTGAGATTTTATGAAGTCACCATAGGTGCCTCGTAGTCGAGTGGAACGTCTCCTCCCACTGAACGTACATTGCCGTAAAATACTGAAATTAACATAAGATAAATTACCGGGACTTTAACCTTGGTGGGCTCGAGAAACCACTGTCCTCTAACCATCCAACCACATGTTGGTTAGCACGACAAAATGTATGTGGTGACCGTGATGAGCTTATTCTGAAGTCGAGTGACCATATCGTGCTTTCGCTTCAAATACAATGACCGTAAGTGTCGCCAACAAAATACGGAGCACGATCAAATGCAAAGTCCGTCGTGTCATCAACAAAATATGGAGACGATCGTGAGCTAGATACCGCTGTACTATTGTATATGCTTATTTTCTTAGTGGATGATTGCGTGTGTGGTGTGGTGGGCACATCATTTCTAGTTGTGGTGGGTCAACATGAAGACTCATGGGTCGGTTCCATCCTGCGCCACATATAGGTTGGACCGAGACGTGTTATACAAAGACCCAAGTGGAGGACTCGGCATACAACACGGTTACCAGAGTCGCTGGAGGACTCTATCCCCACCGGTGATAAGCCGACTATATATGATTTGTAACCCTAGGCCCTTAGTATGTTATACAAGCTTGGGGGCTAGTTCGTCGATAGTATACACACGCGCACAATGCCTGGTATTCACGTGTACTTTGTACACACCCCTATCACTAATATACAGCACCAGAGTAGGCTCTTTCTTCAACTGCAAGGGTCCGATCCGAACTAGGGTAAAACTTTGCCTCAGATTACCATCCAGCCTAACAGCCGGGGATATCCTACCAATGATATGATGAAATCATATCTGCCAACTACTAAGAGAGAGGTGTGTCGGGGGCAATGTGTGCGAGAGGCCTAAAGATAATGTGCGTAAGGGAGACACGAGGCACATATATGTGCGTATAGAGGGCTAGTAGAGACCGTGCATGTGTATATATGCATGTGAGAGAAATAGTGTTTTCCAACTGAGATTAGTGAAAAGAGTGGTACATAGTAGTCAGAGAGAGAGAGAGAGAGAGAGAGAGAGAGAATGAGAGAGCATGTGCGTGAGACACCCCGACACCCTGAGAGAGATTGTGAGCATGTGTGAAAGAGAAATGCCGATGCATATAAAGTGTGTGCACTTATGCGTTAGATAGAGAGATATATAACGCGTTTGTGAGAACGGGGCGAGGCATAGTGCATCTACGTAAAAGGCGGTTCTATGCATTAAATTAAAATATAAATGGCATTATTATTTTGGATGAGATCATGAATTTTGCAAATTGCGTATGGATTTAAATCGGTCTATCGACACCCATACTCTATTGAATTCTAGCATGTGCATGTGTTTATTTCATATTATCGATCCATAGAGTGCGAGCGGTTTGAAATACGGGCAATGGATGATTTTGCAATTCATATATAAACATTAATTAGTGCACTCCATGTTGTTAGTGTGAAGCACTTTATACATTTGTCACTTGCATGGATACATTCCAAATTGCTAGCTACTTAAATAGAATACATGTCGAATTCAACATAAAGGGGGTTTCGAAGATTCGAATTCATAGGAAGTGCATTCATCTATTTGAACCCGAGATAATGGCATTTGTAAATCAGATGTAAAAGGGGCATCAATCTTTGTTGTGAGTTTGAACATGCTATATATATTCATACGCATATCTAACTTTTTTTTGCAACCAAGGAGATTATATCTGGAACCATGCATGAACTGAGGTAAGTTGCATATTTTTTAATATATACTTGTGTACAATGTATATTCAAATGTACCCCCTCCATTCCAAAATAATCGTAGCTTTAGGATTTTCAAGAGTAAAGATTTGTGAAGTTTGACAAATCCTGATAGTTCAATTCAAGAGAACCGAAAATGTTAATGCTTCGCTCCCAAATATTGAACGGCGCCAAATAGGCCTCTGTCACCCAAACCGCTGAGACTAATGTTTTGGTGGTAGGAAATTACTGTCCCGACTCTGCCCATGTAGCCTATCGCCCGATGTCCAAAGGTCTAAACCGGGTAGGTTTGTAACTTCACCAAGACGCCAGCCTCAACCGCCCGAGAAGCATTCATACGCCGTGGCGCCTACCCATGCGCCGGCGAAATCTATCCGCCCACATTTGGGACACGACATGACTGTCCTACCCCAACCCGCAATATGTCCGAAATTTTAGATGGGGCAAAGTTTGTAACTTTCCCCAAATTTCAAACAAGCGCCTCAAACCAAACATTGTTCCCCTTAGTTCCCCGCCTCCCTCCGCTTTCCCCATTCATACTCCGTGGGCGCAAAAACGCCCTCTCCACCAGCCGCGATACCCCAGCCTCCTCCGTCCTCCACCCCATAGCAGCCAATCCACCGCCGCCCTCCTCCATCACGCCGGAGCCGGTACCCTGACGTTGTCGTCCAACGCAACCGCGACCGCAACGCCCTCAAGGACTTAGTAGCTGAAGCCGAGGCAAAGCTGCCTCCACGACGCCGACATCAACGTGCATCATACCAGAACCACTCCGACCACGCTGTCCTGCGCCTCACTGCTGCAGCTCCACTGTCACAACCGTCCACCGCACCGGAGCTGTTCCCGCTACGCCGTCGTTCGCCGCCTCGGATCTGCTTCCCCGCCGCCGGCAGACGGCCACCGCACCACACTCAACAACTTAGCCATGGGTTCGTCCAAGGCTGCACCGTCCTCCACAACTTCTGGTTTCCGGCGAACAACAAGAAGATCGTCGGAAAAACAGAAGGAGGACACATCACTGCCAGCAGAAAGAGGTACTCCTCTTCCCTTATTTGTGCAAATCTTACGTCTCCGCTCACACCGTATTCATCCCACGAAAGAAACTAGTTGAGCGCTTCTTCGCATCTTCTTCGTGATACTAAATGCACAAGGTTTCCTCCTTTTACTATTTCACCTTTGCTAGAGGTCAAGAGTCTACCTGGATTTCAATTCAGGTCGATCGAACAACAATTAAAAGAAGCAGCACCGCTTAGGCGCTGCGAGCACCTAGTCCGCTTGTTCCCGGGAAGCGGCGCATCGGTGTCTATCATATGGGTGTGGGGCACAGGAGCTGCTTGTGCCTGATCTGGAGGTCGGCAGGGCTTGAATGGATGGCCGGGGGGGGGGGTGCCAAGCACGGCGGTGCAGTGAGGTTGAGGGGAGGGCGCAGGCAGGGGATAAATACTGGGCCGGTGGTCGCTGGCATTTCGAGGAAGATCGTCAACACTGACTGGCTGGAGGTAGATGAAGGCGATCTACCCGTTCTTTGTACATCGGACGGTGCAAAAAAAATGGATTGACCTATTTGCTTTCAGTCGACTGTTATTTTCATAGAATCCTGTAGTAATTTAGTGTGCCATGCATGTTGTAGAGCTATCATATGTCTCCTGTCATTCATTTCTCACCGACCTGCTATCTGCTACCTTTACAGTGTACTAATTGTGCACACACTTCACCCATACTCACGCTATTGTTTTTTTATGCATGGGTATTTCAGACTCGGCGCAGTGTTGATGAATGTAGAAAAGAAAAGACAAATCGCTCGGTGTAATTGAAGATAAGCACTAAGCGTTTCAGCGCTCTAATGGGTGCAGGTTAGCGGTTGGAGACGATGCGTAGCTCTGCAGCTTGATGATCTCAATTGCCACACACAACCATCCAGTGCTTGCTTTAACTTGGCTGTCAAATGTGGTTGCATGTTGCATATGGTGTCTAGCTTGTATTGCTTCCAATTTGGTTAAATTGCATCTGCTTACTTTACACATTATACCTTTGATAATGACATGCCTTCCTGTTTTTGATACATACTACATATGTCTATTAACCATGTTCGTACATCAAACTAATGCTCTTTTGTATCCCTCGTCAATCACTTATGATGAGACAGTCACCCGAGTGTGTTACTGTGAGACGCCCTACTCGTTTAAAGAGTGTAGTGTCATCCTCCCCACATGATTCTCAAGAAACAGCAAGGCTAAATGAAGATAGTCAACGTAGCTCTCTAGTTGATCACCGCAATTCCCCCACACCACCATCGCAGGTGCTTGCTCTTACTTGGCAGTGTGATATGTGGTTGCATGTTGCATATGGTGTCTACCTTGTAATGCTTCTAATTAGGGTAAATTGCATCTGATTAGTTAACACATTATACCTGTGAATATGACATGCCTTCCTATTTTTGGTACATACTACGTCTTTCTATTAACCATGTTCTTACATCAAACTACTTTTCTTGTGTATCCCTCATCAATGCTCCTAATTTGTTAAATTGCATCTCCTTAGCTTACACATTATACATGTGAATATGACACGCCTTCCTGTTTTTGGTACATACTATATCTGCCTATCACACCATGTTCTTACATCAAACTACTGTTCTTGTGTATCCTGCGTCTATCGCTTATGATGAGACAGTCACGCGCATGGGTTAATATGAGACACAATACTCTTATAAAGAATGCAATTTCATCCCCTCCACATGATTCTCAAGAAACAGCAAGCCTAAATGAAGATATTGAACGTAGCTCTGTACCTGAAGACCGCACTTCCCCTACACCACCATCACAAGTGCTTGGTCTAACATCGCAGTGTGATATGTGGTTGCATGTTGCATACGGTATCTAGCTTGTAATGATTCTAATTAGGGTAAATTGCATCTGCTTAGTTTACACACTATACCTGTGAATATGACATGCCTTCCTATTTTTGGTACACACTACATCTATGTGTTAACCTTGTTCTTACATGAAACTATCTCCCTTCTCTATCCTGCATCAATCACTTACGATGAGTCACCTTTATTCGTTGCATATTGCATATTATTTCTAGCCTGTTGCCATGTTGCTTCTAATTTGGTCAAATACATTTGTTAGGGCACGCTTTTAATTTGGTAGAGTGATATTGGTTTCATCTTTCATATGGTTTCTAGCTTGCACCGATTCTAACAAGTTCAAGCACCTTGTGCTTAGTTTACACTTTATACATCATACATGTCAATATTACATGCCGTCCTGTTTTTCATACATATTCCATCCTCCTATCATGCGGGTACCTTACATGAAAGTAGTGTTCGTCAGTATCATGCATCAATGAGTTCTGAAGAGCAAATTTTATTCCTTTTTCTTGTGGGTTTGACTTGACAAGGCAAAATCAAGAAAGAGGAAGGAAAAGAGTAAGGAAGGCGATGATGGTGGTCCTCTACAGCAACGTAAACGGAGCATCTATACCGATTCTCCTTGTACTGATAGTGCATTACAAGGTCCAAGTCTCCGCTCCCCTACTCCACCATCTAAGGTGCTTGCTCTAACTTGGCAGTGTGATATCTGGTTGCATGTTGCATATGGTGTCTAGCTCGTATTGCTCCTAATTAGTGTAAATTGCATCTGCTTACCTTACACATGATACATGTGAATATGACATGCTTTCCAGTTTTTTGTACATACTATATCTGTCTATCACACCATGTCCTTACATGAAACTACTCTTCTTGTGTATCCTGCATCAGTCACTTATGATGGGACACCATTAAGTTGGCAGTGTGATATTGGTTTGCGTCTTGAATATGATTTCTAGCATGTATTGCTTCTAGTTTGATGAACGCCACCTATGACGAGACAGTTTTAACTTGGCAGAGTGATATTGATTGCAGCTTCCATATGGTGTCTTGTAGTGTTTCTAATTTGTTGAAGTGCCTTCTGCTTAGTTACCACATCATAGGTGTGAATATGTCAAGCCGTCCATTTTTTCATACATATTCCATCCTCGTATCATGACTTTGCATTTCATCAGAGTAGTGTTCGTCAGTATCATGCATGAATGAGTTCTGAAGAGCGAATGATATTCCTTTTTCTTGTCGGTATGACCTCACAATGCAAAATCAATAAAGCTGAAGGAAATTGGCAAGGCATTGGATGATGGTGGTTGAGGGAGTCCCGGACTAGGGGTGTCTGGATAGACGGACTATCGTCACGGCCGGACTCCAAGACTATGAAGATACAAGATTGAAGACTTCGTCCCGTGTCCGGATGGGACTTTCCTTGGCGTGGAAGGCAAGCTTGGCGATACGGATATGTAGATCTCCTACCATTGTAACCGACTGCGTGTAACCCTAACCTATCCGGTGTCTATATAAACCGGAGGGTTTTAGTCCGTGGGGCGAACAACAATCATACCATAGGCTTTCTAGGTTTAGCCTCCTTGATCTCGTGGTAGATCTACTCTTGTACTACCCATATCATCAATATTAATCAAGCGGGAGTAGGGTATTACCTCCATCGAGAGGGCCCAAACCTGGGTAAAAACATCGTGTCCCTTGTCTCCTGTTACCATCCGCCTAGGCGCTTGCAGTTGGGACCCCTACCCGAGATCCGCGGTTTGACACCGACATTGGTGCTTTCATTGAGAGTTCCTCTGTATCGTCACCAATAGGACCGATGGCTCCTTCCGATCATCGACAACGACAGCGGTCCAGGTGAGACTTTTCTCCCGGACAGATCTTCGTGTTCGGCGGCTTTACCTGCACAAGGGCCAATTAAGCAGCCATCTGGAGCAGATCGAAAGCTACGCCCCACTGGCCATCAGGTCAGATTTGGAAGTTTGAACTATCGGCCGATATCCGTAGAGACTTGATCTTGACGGGTTCGAGCCGCCAGCAAGCAACGCCCGCCTTTGTCTCGATGGGCATGATCTAGCTCTGCGGACGAGCGATGCCCACGGAGGCCGCGCCGGCATCCGCTCCGACCCTTAATCCGGGCGGATTCCCCGATCGAGGGCGAGTGGTTGGACACCGCCTCGGGGCTACAATATCTCTGGCGATTGAGCGAACTCCAACCCTGTCGCTGCGAAGACCTCGACTCGGTGCGGACTCCTCTCCGGACTCGAACCCTCCGCCCTGCCATCGAATCTGATTGGGCGCGGTCATGGAGTTCACTGCGCGGACATCTTTCGGCTTTTCGCCCTTTGGCGACATCCTGAATTCACTAAAGTCTCTCTCTTATCCGGAGAGCCTGGCGGACTACGAACAGGAAGGTTGGGATGTGGACGGCGAAGAAATTCAACGCCCACCCACCACCCACTTTGTAGCCACCATCGATGATTTAACCGACATGCTAGACTTCGACTCGAAGACATCGGCGGTATGGACGGCGATGCGGACACGACCAAGACCCAGCGCCTACAGACGCTGGAAGGCCACCTCGTCATCGACATATACATGGTGGATATCCCAAAAGATGGGAATGGAGATGGAACAGCGGAGGATGACCCTCAAGAAACAGCGAGCGCCGACGTCGTGGGCGCCGCTCTAAATCCGCCACAATAAAAGCGGTGATTCCGGCACGGAGATAATAACACCCCGGACAGCGCGAAGAGAACCCCCTCGGCGGGACTCAGCGCAGCGGGGAGGAAAGCAGAATCCGCCGCGACGGTCTGGCGAGAAAAGAGGTCGAGGGCGATAATTATCGCCTCCCTCCGAAGATGAGGCAAGCCTCGGCGACGATGAATTTGTCGTGCTGAGGATCACGCCCGAGCAGGGCGTTCAAGCGGGCTTGTAGCCACGGCAATCAGCCTCTAGAAAAAGCAAGCAGGTTAGAGCTGATCAAGACACGCTGGTGACGGATGGATGAAGTCCTTGCAGCGAAGAGTATGAACTCGAGCGCCCCTCAAAAGCTACCCCAAGCGCAGGCCGTTGCCTCGACTAGAGGAGGAAGCACCCAAGTCACCAGCGCCGCGACATGGCAGACCAGCCACCCGTGGCGCTGACGAAGAAGCCTCTCGACCCTCGCTCAAGCCACACTCCGCGCCGCTCAAAAAGTACCAAGGCAGGGAAAACGCTACGCGGACTTGCGAGATATATTGGAGAATAAGGCAAAACATACAAGATTGATCTACGGATCGCGTGGGCGCCCAACAACGCGGGATGATTACCGTCGCGCCGGATACAGCAACATCGGCCGGGCCAAACACAGTAGAAAAATCTCATATGAGCTACGTCGTGATATAGCCCAATACAGAGGCGCCGCATACCCACTATGCTTCACAGATGAAGTAATGGATCATCAAATCCCTGAGGGCTTCAAACCCGTAAACATCGAATCATACGATGGTACCATAGATCCTGCGGTCTGGATAGAGGACTATCTCCTCCATATCCACATGGCCCGCAGTGATGATCTACATGCCATCAAATACCTCCCACTCAAGCTTAAAGGACCAGCTCGGCATTGGCTCAACAGCTTGCCAGGCAGAATCAATTGGTTGTTGGGAGGACACGGCTCGCATTCCTTGATAACTTCCGGGGCACATATGTGCGACCACCGACGCCGATGACCTTAGCCACATAATCCAGCAGCGGAAGAATCGGCGGAACAATTACGGACACGGTTCCTACCAAAGAAAAATCAAATCGTTGATTGTCCGGATCACGAGGCCCTTGCAGCCTTCAAACATAACATCCACGACGAGTGGCTTGCCCGGCACCTAGGACAGGAAAAGCCAAAATCCATGGCAGCCCTCACAACACTCATGACCCGCTTTTGTGCGGAGAGGACAGCTGGCTAGCTCGAAGCAACAACTTGGCCAAACATCCCGATAGTTCGGATACCAAGGACATCAATGGCAGGTCGCGTCGCGACAAGAACAAGCGCCGCGTGCGGCGACAACAACGAAGATCGGCCGTCAATGCGGATTCAGAGCTCTAAACCGGTCAGCGGAAGAAGCCATTCAAAAAAATACCGGGGCCCGTCAACTTGGACCGAATACTCGATCGCTTGTGCGGATACATGGCACCCCAGCCAATCACACCAACAGGGATTGTTGGGTGTTCAAGCAAGCGAGCAAGTTAAGTGCGAAATCAATGACAAGGGGCTGCATAGCGATGGCGAGGAAGAGCCCGGCCGCGAACAATAGAGGAAAGAAAGGTTTTCCTACACAAGTGCGGATGGTGAACATGATATCGCAACCCACATACCCAAAAGGGAGCGGAAGCATGCACTAAAGGGGCGTATATGCGATGGAGCGTCGCCCAGTTCAACCCATGGTCTTCTGCCCGATCACCTTCGATCGAAGGACCACCCACTAGCATCCGTCATGGCGGCTTCACAGCATTGGTTCTTGACCCAATTATCGATGGATTTCACCTCACGAGTCACGATGGAATGGCGGTAGCAACCTGAACCTGCTTTATCGGGATCTGATGTGCAAAATGGGCATAGACCCTCAAGGATTAAACCTACAAAGACGACCTCTAAAGGCGTCATACCGGGTGTAGAGGCCAGTTATGCGGGCTCGGTTACACTCAAGTGGTCTTGGATCCCGGATAACCACGAAGCGAAGAGTTAATCTTGACATCGTCCCATTCATGGCGGCTATCATGCCTTTGCTTTCGGACGAACCGCATTGCAAAGTTCAATGCGGTGCCGCACTCGCATACCTCAAGCTGAAGATACCAGGCCCTCGAGGTAATCACGGTCAATGGAAACACGAGCGCTCTCTCCAAACGGAGGAGCACACGGCGGCCCTCGCGGCGGAGGTACAAAGCAGCCTCTCACAGCAATTCTTGAGTCCGTCCACTAAGCGTCCGAACAACATCAGCGCGCCGGGCAACCTACAACAAGACCGCCTGGCACGATTCAAGCACGCGTAGCAATCCGGCCCCAACCCCCGCCCACGTGAAATTGCGAAGCTAGTATTACGCGTACATAATTACGCTCTGGAGATACCATGGGCATATGGGGAGGGCAAGACCACGGACGCCAAGAATGCGGCTCGACCGCACTGGGGCTCCGATTGTGTCATTCTTTTCTTTTTCCTTTTTCTTCCTTTTCTTACTTTCAGGACTCCGTCTTTCGAAAGTCCTGTCGGCACTAGAATCTTGAACTCACGATGCAACAGCCAGGGAAGCGAGAAAGCCACGTCAAGTGTTCAGTGGTCTCTATTACGAGCATTATACCCGTTTTACATACCATCCCAGCTTACCCTGGAGAGGACATGTTAGATAGTCCCATCCCTTGCTTATCGCACTATTTGTATCATTCTGCTTCCATTGCAGTACCTTTTTGAATAAACAATGCATAGCTTTTGCTTATTATTGCACTCTTTTATTTATCCATATATATGTTCATTTCATGACATGTTGCAACCGTACACTTTAGTGCGGCCAATACACCGAGGCTTAAGTATCCCAAAATTATGGTGTGATAAGTCCAAACACTTTCACAAGTGCGGCACCGCTAACTTATAGCATTATATGAATCGGCTCGAATCATGTCTTGGGTCAATAGTTGGGTTTGCGGCTCCGTGTTTTGGTACCTTCGTTCCTTATATCGGCTAAGGTAGCACGGGAGAACCACTGCGATTGTGCCCCAGTTGAGCTGGGTCGAGCACCTCGATGGAAAGCTAAAACTGACCGTCATGATAGGCGAGAGCGATCGCTGTTCGAGAGGTTTTTGGGTCCCTAAAGACTTATGCCGCTTAGAGCGAGGAACCGAATTGTCCGCCAAGGCGTGCATAGCACCCGAACTCGGTCTTCGAATACTAGGGCTTCACGAAATTTAAAATTATAGAATTCTATGGCTAAGTGAGAGTGTTCAAGCATTATAAGTCCGGTTGCCTCGTTCAGTTGTGTTGGCGCCTCCTAGATGGACCCAAGAATGGGAACAAGAGTGCTCAAGTTTATCCCGAACACCCCAAAGACTCGTGGCATGGGGGCTGAAGCCAACGACTTGCCATCTCTCAAATTTGATAAGCGGCCGCCTGAAGGTGATATTTTAAATTAATAAGTGTTGCTTAGCGCATATGAGCAAGTTTTCAGCGTGCAGGATAACAAATGCGAGCCTATTCAAAATTACATCCTTGGAGCACTCATCCGCTATTCGGGGCACCCTTGAGAGGCCCTCATAGTACATTTCGGGCGTCATGATGCTCATGGCCCTTCGTGGCCCGTCCGTCACAAGCTTCTCCGCATCCAGCTTGCCCGGTGCACTTTAGCACGGGCAAGGCCAACGGACACCTTCAATGCAGACGGAGCGCTTGATGACTTCAATCCGTGGACAGGCATCCACCAGCCGCTGCACCAAGCCGAAGTAGCTCCCGGGCATGGCCTCCAATGGCCACAACCACGCTATAAGGCCCTTCATGGCCTGTTCGGCGACCTTGTGGAGCTCGACCAGCTGCTTCAGCTGGTCGCTCAGGGCACCGGATGTTCGGCCTCAGCATACTGAGACCAGAACACCTTTTCCGTCGAGCTCCCCTCCTTGGCGCGGTAGAATGCGGCAACATCGGACACACTACGGGCAAATCTGCGAATGCTCTGGAGAGCTCGAATCCGGGTAAGTAATAGGTAATTCACTTTCACATGCTTGCTTTGCATAAAGAATGCCTTACCCGCCGCTATCTTCTTTAATGACTCAATTTCTTGGAGGGCTTTTTGGGCCTCGGCCTTAGCAGCTTTGGCACTCTCAAGAGCCGAGGCGAGCTCGGACTCTCGAGTCTTGAGTCACGCCCAAACTCTCGTGTTTTTCACGAGAGCTTGGAGCTCTTGCCGCATTTTGGCCAGCTCGCCTCCCCTTCTCTCGCTCGGTGTGTTTCGCTGCCGCTTTGTTTTCGGCCACGAACACCGCTTCCTTCAGGGTCGCCACCTCGTTCGTGGCCCCTGCAGTACCCATGTTATTCCTGTTATTTTTTGCAACTGAAACCTTTTTATAAGGTATTTCTTTAATAAGGTACTACTTACCTTCCTTGTCCTCGAGCTGCTTCTTGGCTTGGCGAGCTTCGTTCTCGGACCGCTCGAGGTTCCTTGATGCATTGACCTCCATGATCGGTCTGGCAGAGGTCGGCGGCGCATCCTGCATACCCATATTGACATACTTATGTTAGACTCCTGCGTATATCTTTTAGATCCTTAGTCCGGCTTTTCTTTCCGAGCAGCGAACTAAGCATCGAGGCTACTGTCTATCTTGTAATATTTGTACATATTCTAAACTTACCTCAAAGCTTTGTTAGAAGGCTGAGTGCAATTCTGCACGGTCAGCCCGCTCTGGCGGATCGAATGTCCGGATCACCGCACTCATAATAAAGGTTGTGCTCCTCCTCGATGGGGCGCTGTTGGCGCCTCGATGCTATCCGGTGCCTCCGGTTGGGCGGAGGACACGGCGTCTTCCTTCTTGCGAAGGATCCGCTGGCGGACTTGAACCGTGATGGTTCGGCATGGAGTCGGGACGAGGTCGAACTTAGAGGCCTCTGGGGTCTTGCCCCAGCGCCTAGAGTCCGGGAGGTTGCCTTGTGGCACCTCCTGCGCTACCTCCTCTTGACCAAGCCCCTCTTGGGGCCCCACCACGGCGTCGTCCGCAGCATGAGGCGAGGCGGCGGAGCGCAATACTCTCCATTTTCGGCGAGCCGGGGACCCGCTTCGATGAATCGGCGAACTTCGCCCTTAGGCGGGCTGCACGGTTGTTCGACATTAGAGAACACTCTGCAATAATAAAAAGCCATGGGTATCCGGACACTTACGATCTCGCCAGGGCTTCGCCCTTGTAGGCCAATCCTCCTCGTCGTCATCGGCGTTGGTGGAGAAGTCGGAGGAAGGGTTCTTCCTTCTTGGACCCTCGGCCTCCCGGTTAGGCGGCCTTCCTTTTCTTCTCCTCCCCGGCTGGGGAGGAGCTTCTTCTTCTTCCTCCTCGTCCTCGGGAAGATTCTGCATCGAATCTGACAAAGACTGGCGTCGGGGAGCTCCTTGAGTTCCGTGGCCTCCTTCTTAGCCTTCTTCTCGGCACCACATGCGGCGCCGGAGCCAGCCTTCCCGTCAATCAGGCGTCCTCCGGGTCTTCCAGCAAAGGAGTCGGACAGTTAATTTGTCGGGCGTCTTCACCAGATCTGTCAAAGATTAGGGAGTTTTGATCCCACGTAGAGTCAATCTATGAAAAAGAGTCCCGTAAAGGGTAAAATAACTTACCTCGCCGCTTGACGCGCGAGCTGTATCCCGATCTTTGTTAGCGGATCTTTGGGGCTTGGCGCCCTTGAACAGCACCTTCGAGCGTCTTCGTGCGTAGTGTCAAGAGCGGCTCAAGGTTCATCTTTGTGCGGATCGAACTCCACAAATTGAAGGCCCGTTGTTGGCATGGAGAATCCGCGGATGAGCATCACAGATTACGTCGACAAGCCTAAGATTCTTGTCCATAGGTTTCGGACGCATGTTTGGAGTCCGGATAGCTCTTCCGAATTCCCCCACGTCAGGCCCATCTCTTTCCATGACGAGAGCCGTGTGGGGAAGCCAGATCTAAATTCGGGGGCCGCCACCCATTCGGGGTCGCGTGGCTCGGTGATGTAGAACCACCCCGATTGCCACCCCTTTGTTGTCTCCACGAAGGCGCCCTCGAGCCATGGGACTTTGGCCATCTTGCCAACCATGGCGCCTCCGCACTCCGCTTGACGGCCGCCCACTACCTTCGGTCGGACGTTGAGATCTTCAGCCATAAGCCGAAGTGGGGCTGAATGCAGAGGAAGGCCTTGCACACGACGACAAACACCGAGATGTTGAGGATGAAATTCGGGGCCAGGTCGTGGAAGTCCAGGCCGTAGTAGAACATGAGCCCCCGGACAAATGGGTGAAGTGGAAAACCTAGTCCGCGGAGGAAGTGGGGGAGAAACACCACCCTCTCATGGGGCCCGGGTTGGAATGAGCTGCCCGCATCAGGCAGCTCAGTCGCGATGTCGCCGGACAAGTATCCGGCCTCCCGCGGTCTTGTGATGTGCCCCTCCGTGACGGAGGAGGCCATCCACCTGCCTCCCGCTCCTAACATGGTTGGAGAAGGTTGAGGTGGGATGTGCAGACTTGGGTGCTGGAGCTCGAGTGCGCGGAAATGGATAAGCAAAGGAGGAAGAAGGTGTAGGTGAAAGGGTGGATCCTTATCCCCTTACATGGACGGACAAAGCTATGCGTCCCCCACCAGCCCGGTAAAACTCGCTTATTTCCCAAGCGCCGTAATCAATGGCACGGATGGGTTACCCACGTCCGTATTGATGAGAATCCCGAATAAGGGGCACGATCTATGCTTTGATAAGGCGTGCCAAGAAACCGCCTCGCTAAACGCGGCTGAGGTGTAACGGTAAAAACGATTCATATAAAGGCCTGGCCGTGGTGTGATGTCACACCGCGGAATACGTCGATAGATCGTGCAAAAGTTATTCTCTCTACGGTGGTATGTGGAACTTGTTTTGCGAGCGGACACTATCCTTGTGTTCAAAACCTTCTATGAAGTATTCGGAGGAGGAACCCGCCTCAATGTGAAGACAATCAACGCTACGGACTCATCGTCATTGAAGCCTGGTTTAGGGAGCTCTTGAGGAGTCCGGACTAGGGTGTCCGGATAGCGGACTATCGTCACGGCCGGACTCCAAGACTATGAAGATACAAGATTGAAGACTTCATCCCGTGTCCGGATGGGACTTTCCTTGGCGTGGAAGGCAAGCTTGGCGATACGGATATGTAGATCTCCTACCATTGTAACCGACCCTGTGTAACCCTAACCTATCCGGTGTCTATATAAACCGAAGGGTTTTAATCCGTAGGACGAACAACAATCATACCATAGGCTAGCTTCTAGGGTTTAGCCTCCTTGATCTCGTGGTAGATCTACTCTTGTACTACCCATATCATCAACATTAATCAAGCATGAGTAGGGTATTACCTCCATCGGGAGGGCCCGAACCTGGGTAAAAACATCGTGTCCCTTGTCTCCTGTCACCATCCGCCTAGACGCACAGTTCGGGACCCCCTACCCAAGATCCGCCAGTTTTGACACCGACAGTGGTCCTTCCGAGCAACTGAAACATAGGTTCTCTACAGATTCTACTCCGCCATCCTCCCAACAAGATTCGCAAGACAACGCAAGGCTAGACAGTCAACGTAGCTGTGTAGATGATGAGCACATCTCCCCTACTCCACCATCACAGGTGCTTGCTCTAACTTGGCACTATTATATGTGGTTGCATATTGCGTATGATGTCTAGCTTGTATTGCTTCTAACTTTGTTGAATTGCATCTGCTTACTTTACACATAATGCTTGTGAATATGACATGTGTTCCTGTTTCTACATCAGACTACTATTCTTGAATATCCCGCATCAATCACTTATGATAAGGCACCTTTAAGTCGCCAATGTGATATTGGTTGTGTCTTGCATATGATTTATAGCATGTACTGCTTCTAATTTGTTGAAATGCCATACAGTTTGAACTTGGCAGAGTGATAATGGTTGCATCTTTCGTATGGTGTCTAGATTGCAGTGCTTCTAATTTGTTCAAATAACTTCTGCTTAGTTACCACATCATAGGTGTGAATATGTCACACCATCCTGTTTTTCATACATATTCCATCCTCGCATCATGTGTTTGCCTTTCATCCGAGTAGTGTTCGTCAATATCATGCATGAATGAGTTCTGAAGAGCGAATTTTATTCCTTTTTCTTATCGGTTTGACTTCACAATGCAAAATCATTACAGCTGAAGGTAATTAGTCCGGCAGTGGATGATGGTGGTCCTTCGGAGCAACTCAAACAGGGGGTCTCTACAGATTCTACTCCGCCATCCTCCCAACAAGATTCGCAAGACAACACAAGGCTGGACAGTCAACGTAGCTATGTAGATGATGAGCACATCTCCCCTACTCCACCATCACAGGTGCTTGCTCTAACTTGACACTATTATATGTGGTTGCATGTTGCGTATGATGTCTAGCTTGCATTGCTTCTTACTTGAATTGCATCTGCTTACTTTACACATAATGCCTGTGAATATGACATGTGTTCCTATTTCTAGAACATACGTGTACATGATGAGCACATCTCCCCTACTCCACCATCATAGGTGCTTGCTCTTACTTGGAACTGTTATACGTGGTTCCGTTTTCCGTATGATGTCTAGTTTGTATTGCTTTTGATTATGTTGAATTGCATCTGCGTAGCTTACAACTTATACCTGCAACGATCACTTACCCATAAGACACACTTAACTTGGGACTGTGATGTAGGTTGCATCTTGCATTGTCTTCTAGCTTGTACTGCTTCTAATTTCTTGAAATGGCACTTACTACGAGACACTTTTTACCTGATAGAGTGATATTGGTTGCATGTTCATATGGTGCCTAGCTTTCATTTCTTCTAATTTTGTTGAAATGCCTTCCGCTTACTGTTTTTTCATACATATTCCATCCTCCTATCATACGTGTGAATATGAAACTCTGTCTTTTTTGTATATATTCCATCCTCCTATCCTGTGCTTGCCTTACATCAAAGTAGTGTTCGTCTGTATCATGCATCAACCAATTATGCAGAGCTAATTTTATTCATTTTCTTGTGGTTTTGACTTCATAAGGCAATATCAGAAAATAGGAAGGAAAAGAGTAAGTTAGGGGATGTTGGTGGTCCTCCGCACCGACGCAAACAGAGACTATCTAGATTTGCCACTTCTACTGCTAATAAAGTTGAAGTCCCAAGTCTACATGATGAGTTCATCTCCCGTACTCCACCATTCGCAGGTGCTTGCTCTAAGTTGACAGTGTGATAATTGGTTTCATGTTGCATATGTTGTCTAGCCTGTATTTCTTCTATTTTGATTAAATTGCACCTGCTGAGTTTATACGTTATACATGTGCATATGACATGGCTTTCTGTGTCACTAGAATACACTGCATCTATCTATCATACCATGTTCTTACATCAAAGTAATGCTGTTGTGTATCCCGCATCAGTCACTCATGATTGGACGCTTTTAACATGGCAGTTTGATAGTGGTTGCATCTTGCATTGATTTCTATGTTGTACTGCTTCTAATTTTTCAAATTGCCACTTATAACAAGACACTTTTAACTTGGCAGAGTAATATTGGTTGCATCTTTCATATGGTGTCTAGCTTGCATTACTTCTATTTTCTTGAAAATCATACCTTAGTTTGCACATCGTAGCTGTGAATATGTCATGCCGTCTGTTTTTCTTACATATTCCATCCTCATACGGTTGTCTTACATCAAAGTATTGCTTATGCAGATCATGCATCAATGAGTTACGAAGAGTGATTTTATTCTTTTGTGTTGTGGGTACAACTTGACATGGCAAAGTCAAAAAGAGCAAGGAAAATAATATAGTAGGTAGTCTTGTTACTCGTCAATGAAGCGGAAAGGTTACGCGTCGAGATTCTCTTTGGTACTTATAGTGCGATGAAGGTCCAAGTCCACCGCTAAATCTACAAACACAAGATCACCTGCTCTACCAGCTGCAACATCCGCTTCAACTGTACCAACATCTCAACGAGTTACTCGTTCATTTGCTCCGAACGGCGGTTCCCAAGCTGCCTTCACACCTAACACTACTTCGAAGCTTCTTGACACAACAGACTTGACAAGATCAGATGAACCTCATGAGCATCAACACCAAGGCGGTACTGACCGAGTCAAGTTGCGATTGCATGCTCCTTTATATGTACTCTCACGGTTTATGTACACTAACACTTTCCATATTCGTTGTTGAACTAGCACCACGGCATAGCGAAATGACATCGGGGATAATGCTTGACAGATTAACCAAATCTAAAGGAGGAAGAATGGAGATCCATTTTGAGGCAGGTTTAAAAAGGCCATGTGATGCTACAGAGTTAGCCAAGTTAGTATCAGAGGCAGCCGTTGCCGTTAGGTGTCATGCACGTATCCTCCCAACGTGGATCCATGCAGAATGAGAAAGACAATACCCAGTTTAACACCTTCCTTGACCATTTATCCGTAAGTAATGTTATTCATCGCAATTAATAATATTGTCTTGCTCATCCCATACTTTCTAGCTTCCTCCTAATAAGACTCACATTCTTTTTCAGCAGATGAGGTTCAAGTTGGATCCCAAAGATGATGCAACTAAACAAGCATGCACTCATGTTTTTCATGCGCTTTGTGACGATGTCGGTACCACCTTAGAAAATCTCACTTTGATGGCAAGGCTAACAATGAAATCGCCCAAACATCTCAAAGGAATATATTACAGATGAAGACTGGACAGCCCTCGTTAGACACTGGTCTGATCCAAAGTATCAGGTAGGCTATATGTATTTGATCAGACCACATATTGAACTTGTATTTATGTATGTGCCTTACAAGTGTATCTTCTTCTAGGCTAACTGTTTGAAGAACAAAACTAACCGTTCTAAAGTCTAATTCCAACAGACAACAGGATCTCGTAGCTATATTGCACACTGCGAGGCTCTTGTAAATAGCTGCTACTTCCTTCTTTTTTTGTGCCATATTATCGTATCTATATTGACTTGTTCCAAATACAGAGGAAAGCCCATGCGGACCAAAAAGAACCTAACCGAATGCAGTGCAAATCTTCAAGGATTGCCACACCAGCAAGATGAAGGGCATGAGCACACCAGTTCAAGCCGATGTAGTAATTCCTTACTCCTCCTGCCTTGAACTGATTGGTACTGTGATGTGTTCATTTAACTACTTGGTTTGCAGCCAATGTCAGTTACTCTGTTCACTTTTATTCACAGTTGTCTTAACGTATCATTTCACCTTACATGGTTTAAAAGAGATGAATGATATTCTATTGGTCTTGATCTGTAATCTAGTTGTTATGTTCACGTGCGCACACAATGATAAAATAGCCTGTTTGTTTTATATCTGTTTTCCCCTTATATGAATGATGTCCTACTATGTTCATCCTACTTTAAACCATGTCTCTTTTGTAACACCCCGGATGTAACTTTCCATATTTGTAACTCCAACTCTTGCCATTTTCGGCATTGTGATATGATATTCCCTCTGTGGTTGGGTTTTTGTTTTTCGTTTTTGCATTTTGTCCATGTCATGCATTTCATATCATGTCATCATGTGCATCGCATTTGCATACGTGTTCGTCTCATGATTCCGAGCATTTTTCCCGTTGTTCGTTTTGCAATCCGGCACTCCTATGTCCCCCGGCGTCCCCTTTTATGTTTTTCCGTGAGCGGGTACTAAACGTTCTCGGAATGGACCGAGGTTTGTCAAGTGGCCTTGGTATACCACCGGTAGACCACCCGTCAAGTTTCGGGTCATTTGGAGCTCGTTTGGTACTCAGCGGTTAACCGCACTCTCATAAAGGCCTCTTTTGAGTTGCAGCCCAACACCCTTCAAAATAGTCCAATAACCCATCTAAGTTACTTCCATGCTCTCCGTCGTTCGATCACGATCGTGTGGTAAAAACTACACCTCATTTGGACTCTCCTAGCTCCCTCTATGCCTATATATACACCCCCATTTCAAATCGGGTCCAAACCCTAGCCATCTTCATCCCGCCACCACACAAAATTCCCGGCGTACGGACCGTCGTCCGCCCGCCCGCGCCCGCACCCCCCGAGCCGAGCCAGCGGCCCCCATGACACGTCGCCGCCGCGCCTCCCGACCCCCCAGCCCTGCCGCCGCCCGCTCCCATGATCTCCGCCGCCCAGCGCCACCCGCCACCCGCCGCCAGGCCACCGCTGCCGTCACCGGTCCCCGCCGCCCGGCCGCAGGCTCGCCCGGCCGCCCGTCGCCGACCCGCCGCCTCGATCCGCCTCCTCTCCCTCCGCCGGCGCCCTGCTCGGCCAGCCACCGCCTCCGGCGAGTCGCGCCGCCACCTCGCCGATCCGATCGGGCGGATCTGGATCGAGATCCCGCGGTTGACTTCTTCCCCCAAATTTCGTCTAAGTTTTATCTCGGTGATTAATTTGTGGCATTTTCAACGCATCATATCTCTGCACCCGTAGATCCGTTTCGTGCGTGTAATATGTCAAAATGTTCGTCTCAAAGAGTAGATCATTTCATCTCATTGTATCATTTCCATTTGAGCCCATATTGATGCCCGAAATGCTGTTGGAAGAGGGCTATGTGATGTTAGTTTCTGTTTCTTAACAGAACATGCACTTTTGTTATTTTTGCTATGATTAATGTGTGCACCCTATGAATTTGAGTCCTACATGTGTTTTGTAATATGCGATGCCATATTTCCAGGGGTGTATGCCATGTATTTTTGTGATCTATTTGGTGACTAGCACAAGCATGCAAAGTAGGCTTCCTGATGTTGCTGATTTCAACCCTGTTTAGCTGATATTTTGATGCCATGTTAACTTGATACTACCGAGAGATCCATGCATATTTTGAGATACTTCAGTAAGGATGTTTCGAACATATGGTTATGCTCTATCCATACATGCCTTTGTTTGCAATTATGGAGTGCCATAGCTTGAGTCAATCAAGCTCTACTTTTGCTATAAAATGTTTCCTCGCAGATTGTTTACATGTTATTCAATTTTTCCAAGGTTGTTGTGGTTGATCCGTGTATGCTATGATGTTGTTCTTGCCATGTATGTCTTCTATGCCATGTCTTCTTGATGTATGTATGCTTAGTTTATCATATAAGGCTTTGTAGTGAGTTCTTTGAGCTTGTAAACATGCCTACTTGTTATCTGTTTTTGACATGCCACATTCTTTGAATCATTATGAAACTTGCTATTTTGACATGGGTGTTACTATATTTTATGATCCTTTTTGGCTAATGGTCAGTAAGGGAATTTTGTTCTATGCTTTGAGTAGATTCATGCCATGCCTTGCTTTGCTATTATAAGTTCCTGTAGCATGTTGTTTTCTTGCTCTGAACATTGCTTCCTGATGCTGTTTTTGCCATGTCGACTGATATTTTTGCACTTTTCCCATGCTTGTTTGGACCTGTTGTGATGTGATTTAGCCGTAGCTCAGTGTTCATCTTTTGTCAAGCATCTTGAGTAGATCACTGCCATATACTTTGTTGGTACGTTTGGGTGCAGTAGCTTAATTTCTTGTTGCTTGCTAAGTGGTATCATCTTTGTTAATGGCAGATTTGTGCCATTCTTGTTTTGCTTGTCATTTGCAAACCGTGCATCCGATTCGGTGATCTTTATATCGATTTCAACGAAATCATCTCATCTTTCAGCGGCATACTTGGTTTGCCAAGTTGATGCCTGGTTCATCCTTTTCCTTCGAATGCGCATACACATTGCATATCACATCTCGCATATCATGTCATGTATTGCATCATGTTGCTTGTGCTTTGCACCGTGATTTATTGTGGTTCCTTTGTTTGTGTTCTTGCTTTGGGTAGAGCCGGAGGCGAGTGCGTGAGCGAGGAACCTGTTGAGAACGCTTACGAGGATCAAGCTTTCGACAACTCTCGAGAACATTGCGAGCAAGATGACCATACCCTCGAAATCACTTCTATCTTTGCTATGCTAGATGCTCGCTCTTTTGCTATGCCTATGCTACGATGCCTATCACTTGATATATCATGCCACCCATATTGCCATGTCAGCCCCTAACCATCCTTTCCTAGCAAACCGTTGTTTGGCTATGTTACCGCTTTGCTCAGCCCCTCTTATAGCGTTGCTAGTTGCAGGTGAAGCTGAAGTTTGTTCCTTGTTGGAACTTGGAGATGTTGTTCCTTTTTGGAACATGTTTACTTGTTGGGGATATCACAATATATATCTGCTATAATTAACGCATCTATATACTTGGTAAAGGGTGGAAGGCTCGGCCTTATGCCTGGTGTTTTATTCCACTCTTGCCACCCTAGTTTCCGTCATACCAGTGTTATGTTCCTTGATTTCGCGTTCCTTACACGGTTGGGTGATTTATAGGACCCCCTTGACAGTTCGCTTTGGATTATGCTTGACCACCGCACTCCAGCAAGGCCCAACTTTGGTTTTACCATTTACCACCTAAGCCTTTTTCCCCGGTTTTCGCGAGCCGAGGGTCATCTTTATTTTAACCCCGGACGGTGCTCCTTGAGTGCTGGCCCGAACGAGCTACTGCTGGGGCCACCAGGGAAACTTCGAGGCTTGGTTTTACTCGTAGCTAGTCTCATCCGGATGTGCCCGAGAACGAGCTATGTGCAGCTCCTATCGGGATTTGTCGGCACAATCAGGCGGCTTTGCTGGTCTTGTTTTATTCTTTGTCGAAATGCCTTGTAGTCCGGATTCGAGATTGATCGGGTCTTCCGGTAGAAGGAATATCCTTCGTTGACCGTGAGAGTTTATAATGGGCTAAGTTGGGACACCCTGCAGGTATTATCTTTGAAAGCCGTGCCCGCGGTTATGAGGCGATAGGAATTTGTTAATGTCGGTTGTAGAAAACCGAAGTTGACCTCAATAAAATACACATCAACGGCGTGTGTAACGTGATGGTCTCTTCTCGGTAGTCCGGGAAGTGAACACGATGTTGGAGTTATGTTTGGCGTAAGTAGTTCAGGATCACTTCATGATCGCTACTAGATTCACGACCGTGTTTTGCTCCTCTTCTCGCTCTCTTTTGCGAATGCAGCCACCATATATGCTAGTCGCTTGCTGCAGCTCCACCTCACAACTTTGTCCTACCTATAAGCTTAAATAGTCTTGATCTCGCGGGTGTGAGATTGCTGAGTCCCGTGACTCACAGATTATACCAAAACAGTTGCAGTGCCGGCGATGCGGTGCAGGTGGCGCAACCGAGCTCAAGTGGGAGTTCGATGAGGAGCGTGGTTGTTATTATGTGTCTTTTCCGATGATCGATAGTGGAGCCAGTTGGGACGATCGGGATCTGTGTAGCATTTGGGGTATCTTCTTTTTTTTGGTTCCGTAGTCGGACCTTGAGTGTAATCTGAATGATGGATGTTTATTTATGTATTGTGTGAAGTGGCGACCGTAAGCCAACAATGTATCTCTTTCCTTATGTATTACATGGGTTGTGTGAAGATTACCTCATTTGCGACATTGCTTTCAATGCGGTTATGCCTCTAAGTCGTGCTTGACACGTGGGAGATATAGCCACATCGAGGCGTTACAAGTTGGTAATCGAGCCTTCCCGACTTAGGAGCCCCTACTTGATTGTTTCTTTGGCGTTGTTGAGTCTAGAGCGGAAAATGTTTTGAGTCTTAGGATTATATATATCGGAGAGTAGGATTATTTTTACTCCCGGTCCTTAAATCGCTCTGGTGAGGTCTCTGGCGTAAGTTTTGACTCTCCTCTCCTCAAATTTCACAAAAAAATTTAGGATCACGCGGGTATCTTGGAATCGTTCAGATGGTTTTGTGGCGAGAAAATTGTTCTTGGTGCCTCGACATTTAGGGGTTGTGGCGGTGTCCGGGAGTTGAGCTCCGAGGTGTTGTCGTCACAATTTTATCATTGCAGTTCGGAATACCTGAGTTTTGCCGACATCGAAATCTCTTTTGTGCAGTTGTTGGTGAGATAACCCGATAACCCGATCTTGAGGCGAGCTCGGGAGTATTGCCATGACTTCGTATAATGGATGCTTTTAGAAGGTCGAGGTACCACGATTTCGAAGGTTTCTTGGTTATGTGTTGACGGATGGATACAAGCTGGATCTAGGTATTGTTAGTTTGGGTGATATATTTTGTGTCCCTGTATCCCCAACACCAGTTGCATAACCAGAAAGTTTGGGGAGTTTATAGGTGGGATTCAAGTAGCTCCTAGCATTTCTTCCGTAGATATTTGGTTCGTGATTGGGTAATCCTTACCACTTATTTGTTCGATCGTACCTTGTTATTTTTTCCATCAACCTTTAATCAAGTGGCTTCTCACATTAATGGGCGTGTGATGTTCGCTTTTGGAATTCATTCGTTCATCCTTGTTGAATGTTTATTGTGAAGACTATATGTTGCAATTTCTATCCGTTGATTCAACTTGTCTATCTGTCTATCAAAGTGCTAACGGATGTCACCCTCTTGGGATGGCTCCGCCAGCGTCGAGAATCCGGAGCGAAATGATGGGAGTCGATCGAACCCTCCACCTCCACCTCCGCCTCCGGAGGCTGGCAACTATCATGGCAGCCACCAATGCCAATGCTCGAGATGATTTTGCAACTCTTGCAAGAGCGTACTCAAGGGCAAGGCAGTCAAGGAAATCAAGGTCAAGGCAACAACCAGCTGCACTTTGCTACTCTCGGTCGGTTCCTCGCTAATCAGCGAAGTCTTTCGGTTTACGTAGTCGAGGCTACAGACGCCGACGATTGGCTTGTGGACATCTGCAAACATTTTGAATGTAGCAATGTCGGACACGAGGACTTTTCAAGTTTGCATCGTTTCAACTCAAGGACCAAGCTCTTTGAGTGGTACCAGCAATACAAAGATTCGAGAGGAGGTCGTGTCATTACAGGATGAGTTCATGAGAGACTTGAGCTCACCACATTCGAAAAGTGTTGTTGAGAGCAAGCGTGAGGAGTTCCGCAATCTCAAGCAAGGCAACATGTACGTGTATCAATACAATATTCAGTTCGAAACTTCGCTCGCTTTGCTAAGCAAGGCGTCCACGATGAAAAGAGTATGATCTATCAATTCAGAGGTGGTCGAGAGAAGATCTGCAATTAGCTCTTGTGCTTTTGAGCGAGAAAAGTATGATGAATTCTACAACATGGCATTGAAGCAAGAAGCTGCCCAGCTCAAATGTGAGGCTTCTAAGAAGAGAATCGGGGATGCGTTCAGTCTTCTTCTTCCTCTCAAGTGGCAGCTAAGCAGCGAAGTTCTACCTTCCTCCTCCTCCGTTCTGTCGGCCTTATCGGCAGAAGAACTCGGTGGTCGTGGATCTTCCCACCCGCCCAACCAGGCTATCGAGAACAAGTCAAATTCTCAAGCTCCAAGGTCAAGTGCTCCTTATCACCGTCCGCTCTCGGTGACTTGCAACAAATGTCGCAGAAAGGTCACTATGCGAACAAGTGCTTCAACCAAAGCGCCTTCCGCCTCCTCCTCTGTGAAATCTTCCAGCAATGCAGTGGTCAAGCATAATCCAAAGCATGCCAAGGTCAATATGATGAATGCAGCTCAAGCGGAGGAATCTCTTGATGTGATAATGGGTAATCTCTCGATTAATGATATTCTGCAAAAGTCTTATTTGATAATGGTGCATCGCATTCTTTCATGTCATATCCTTTTGCATGAAGCACAATTTTGACACGGAGGAATTACCTAAAGCATTGCAAGTTATTTCTCCGGCTAAGCGTTTGAGCTCTAGCATGATGGTTCGAATGTCGGTATCAAGATGGGCGATTATAGATTTACGGCTAAACCAATTGTCCTTGGTGACTCGGATATTGATCTTATTCTTGGGATGGATGGCTTTCTCGGCACAAAGCTCAGCTTGATTGTGCTGCCGGGGAAATTCAATTGACTCACTCTTCTAATGATGTGATCATCTATGCGCTTGTGATGAAACCATTGGTTGTTTTCTCTCAATGAGAAGGGCGAATTGGATGCTATCTCTCGATTCGATCGTTTGTGAGTACCAAGATGTCTTTCGGAAGAGCTTCCGGTATGCCTCCTCATCGGCCGATTGAATTCGTTATCGATCTTGAGCACAACCTTGAACCCGTTTGCAAGCGTCCATACAAGCTTGGACCTGATGAGCTGAAGGAATTGAAGAAGCAGCTCGATGAACAAGAGCGTCTGGGTTTGATCGGACGAGTTCATCTCCTTGGGGTTGTGGTGTTCTTTTGTCCGGAAGAAGGATGGCGCGGACCGACTTTGCGTCGATTACCGTCCATTGAATAAAAAGACAATCAAGAACAAGTATCCACTTCCCAACATCAATGAAATTTTCGAGCAACTTAAAGGTGCTAAAGTGTTCTCCAAGCTTGACCTTCGTATGGGTTATCATCAGATTCGCATTCGTGAACAAGATATTCCCAAGATAGCATTCAGAACGAGCTTTGGTTCTTATGAATATACTGTCATGTCTTTCGGCCTTGTCAATGCTCCTCCAACATTCTCTCGGATGATGAACTTCATCTTCAACCCCTACACCAATGAATTCGTCTTGGTCTATCTTGATGATATTTTGGTCTTCTCCAAGAATAAGAAGGATCATGCCAAACATTTGCGATTGGTGCTAGACAAGCTCGAGAGTATCAATTCTATCGAAGTTCTCCAAATGTGAATTTTGGCTTGATGAAGTGCTTTACCTTGGTCATATCATCTCCGCCAAGGGCATCGCTGTTAATCCAGAAGGTGTCATGAGTTGTGAATTGGGAACCTCCTCGGAATGTCAAGCAGCTCCATGATTTTCTTGGTCTTGCAAGCTATTGCGAAGATTCGTTGAGAATTTCTCCAAGATTGCAAAGCCTCTTTCCAACCTCCTCGAAAGCATGTGAAGTATATCGGTCTCTTGAGTGTGGCGTTGCTTTCAATACCCTCAAAGAGAAACTTCGTCACAGCTCTGTCTTGACTCCTCTGATGAATCCAAGCCATTCAAGTTTTACGTGATGCTTCTCTTCAAGGTCTCGGTCTGTGTTAATGCAAGAGAAGAGGTTGTGGCCTATACCTCTCGTCACCGAAGCCCAACGAAAAGAACTACCCCACTCACGATCTTGAGTTGGCGGCGTTGTCCATGCATTGATAACATGGAGACATCTCTTGTTGGGAAGGAAAGTGGACATTTTCACCGATCACAAGAGTCTCAAGTATATCTTCACTCAACCCAACCTCAACCTCGAGCAGACTCGATGGGTGAAATGATTCAAGAGTACAATCCAGTATTGAATATACTCGAGCAAGGCCAATGTCATTGCAGATGCTTTGAGCAGGAAGGCTTACTGCAGCAGTTTAATCCTCAAGCCCTTCCAACCGGATCTCTGTGAAGCTTTCCGCAAGCTGAATCTTCAAGTTGTTCCTCAAGGCTTTCTTGCCAACCTCATAGTCTCTCCTACTTTGGAAGATCAGATCGTGAGGCTCAACTTCTGGATACGATGGTGAAAAAGGTGAAACGTGGTATCGACAAGAGCATTTCCAAATACAAGTGCTTCCACGTTGATGACAAAGATACTCTTTTCTTCGAGGACCGGATTGTGGTTCCAAAGGGTGATCTACGTAAAGTCATTATGAGCGAGGCGCACAATTCGCTTCTATCCATCCATCACGGAAGTTCGAAGATGTACCATGACCTCAAGCGATCATATTGGTGGACTCGAATGAAGCGAGAAATTGCTCAATTCGTGAATGAGTGTGATGTCTCTGAGAAGAGTGAAAGCAGAACACCAACGACCAGCTGGTCTCCTCCAACCTCTTGCTATTCCGGAATGGAAGTTTGATCATATTGAGATGGACTTCGTGACTGGATTTCCAAAGTCAAGCGTGGAAATGATGCCATCTTCGTTGTCATTGACAAGCTTACTAAAGTGGCTCATTTTCTTCCAATCAAAGAATCTATCACAGCAGCTCGGTTGGCGGTATACACCTCGAGGATTGTCTCCTTGCGGCATTCCACAAGTGATCTCTTGAGACCGTGGCAGCATCTTTACCTCCAAGTTTTGGGATTCTTTTGAAGGCCATGGGCACCAACATTCGTTTCAGCACAGCTTTCCACCCTCAAACAAGTGGACAAGTCGGCGAGTTAATCAAATCCTTGAAGATATGCTCGGGGCTTGTGTCATTTCCTTGATATGAAGTGGGAAGATTGTCTTCCATATGCGAGTTCTCCTACAACAACAGCTTCCAAGCGAGTTCGGCAAGGCCCCATTCGAAATTCTCTATGGCGAGAAAGTGCGTACTCCTCTCAATTGGTCCGAGATAGGTGAGCGCCAACTTCTTGGCAATGACTTGATCCGAAGCGAAGAAATGTGAAAAGTCATTAGTGAGAATCTCAAAGCCGCGCAATCGCGCGGAAAAGCTATTATGATGACAAGCACCGTGATGTGGCTTTTGAAATCGGAGACCATGTCTACCTCCGCGTCTCTCAATGAAAGGCACTCGTCGCCCGGTATCAAAGGAAGCTTGCCCCTAGATACGTGGGTCCTTTCAAGATCATTGGCAAAGGCGATCTAGCCTATCAACTCGAGCTTCCGTCCAACCGCAAGCGTGCGATGTGTTTCACGTGTCACAGCCGCAAGTGCTTCAAGACTCTGGCGCACTATCAACTTCGAAGAAATTGACCTTCAAGAAGATCTGTCTTATCATGAGCACCCCGTTGCTATTCTTGAAGAAACCGAGCGCAAGACTCGCAACAAGTCAATCAAATTCCTGAAAGTGAAATGGTCACACCATTCCGACCGAGAAGCCACCTGGGAGCGCGAGGATCATCTCCGTTCCGATTATCCGGAGTTCTTTCAGTCCTAGATCTCGGGACGAGATCCTCTTGTAGTGGTGGAGTGTTGTAACACCCCGGATGTAACTTTCCATATTTGTAACTCCAACTCTTGCCATTTTCGGCATTGTGATATGATATTCCCTCCGTGGTTGGGTTTTTGTTTTTCGTTTTTGCATTTTTTCCATGTCATGCATTTCATATCATGTCATCATGTGCATCGCATTTGCATAAGTGTTCGTCTCATGATTCCGAGCATTTTTCCCGTTGTCCGTTTTGCAATCCGGCACTCCTATGTCCCCCGGCGTCCCCTTTTACGTTTTTCCGTGGCGGGTACTAAACGTTCTCGGAATGGACCAAGGTTTGTCAAGTGGCCTTGGTATACCACCGTGAACCACCGTCAAGTTTCGGTCATTTGGAGCTCGTTTGGTACTCAGCGGTTAACCGCACTCTCAAAGGCCTCTTTTGAGTTGCAGCCCAACACCCTTCAAAATAGTCCAATAACCCATCTAAGTCACTTCCATGCTCTCCGTCGTTCGATCACGATCGTGTGGTAAAACTACACCTCATTTGGACTCTCCTAGCTCCCTCTATGCCTATATATACACCCCCATTTCAAATCCGGGTCCAAACCCTAGCCATCTTCATCCCAGCATACGGACAAAATTCCCGGCGTCTGAACCGTCTGCCCGCCCCCGCCGCCGCCGCCCGGCGAACCAGTACGACACATGGCACCCCACCACCGCCCGCCCCGAGCTTGAGCCCATGGCCAAACCCACCATGACCCGTCGCCGCCGCGCCTCCCCGCCCTCCAGGCCCGGCCGCCGCGCCCGCTCCCTTGATCGCCGCCACCGGCGCCGTCACCGATCCCCGCCGCCCGGCCACCGGGCCTCGCCGGCCCGCCCGTCGCCGACCGCCGCCTTGGCCTCCGCCCGCCCGCGCCCGCCGCCTCCTCCCCTCCGCGGGCGCCCTGCTCGGCCAGCCACCGCACTCCAACGAGTCGCGCCGCCACCTCGCCGATCCGATCGGGCCGGATCTGGATCGAGATCCCGCGTTGACTTCTTCCCCCAAATTTCGTCTAAGTTTTTATCTCGGTGATTAATTTGTGGCAATTTCAACGCATCATATCTCTGCACCCGTAGATCTGTTTCGTGCGTGTAATATGTCAAAATGTTTGCCACGAAGAGTAGATCATTTCATCTCATTGCATCATTTTCATTTGAGCTCATCTTGGTGCCCGAAATGCTGTTGGAAGAGGGCTATGTGATGTTAGTTTCTGTTTCTTAACAGAACATGCACTTTTGTTATTTTTGCTATGATTAATGTGTGCACCCTATGAATTTGAGTCCTACATGTGTTTTGTAATATGCCATGCCATCTTTCCAGGGGTGTATGCCATGTATTTTTATGATCTATGTGGTGACTAGCACAAGCATGCAAAGTAGGCTTCCTGATGTTGCTGATTTCAGCCCTGTTTAGCTGATATTTTGATGCCATGTTAACTTGATGCTACCGAGAGATCCATGCATATTTTGAGATACTTCAGTAATAATGTTTTGAACATATGGTTATGCTCTATCCATCCATGCCTTTGTTTTTAATTATGGAGTGCCATAGCTTGAGTCAATCGAGCTCTACTTTTGCTATAAAATGTTTCCTGGCATATTGTTTACATGTTATTCAATTTTGCCAAAGTTGTTGTGGTTGATCCGTGTATGCTATGATGTTGTTCTTGCCATGTATGTCTTCTATGCCATGTCTTATTGATGCATGTATGCTTAGTTTATCATATAAGGCTCTGTAGTGAGTGCTTTGAGCTTGTAAACATGCCTACTTGTTATCTGTTTTTGACATGCCCTGTTGCTGAATTTGTTAACGAAACTTGCTATTTTGACATGGGTGTTACTATATTTTATGATCCTTTTTGGCTTATGGTCAGTAAGGGACTTTTGTTCTATGCTTTGAGTAGATTCATGCCATGCCTTTCTTTGCTATTATAAGTTCCTGTAGCATGTTGTTTTCTTGCTCTGAACATTGCTTCCTGATGCTGTTTTTGCCATGTCCGGCATGATATTTTTTGCACTTTTGCCATGCTTGTTTGGACCTGTTGTGATGTGATTTAGCCGTAGCTCAGTGTTCATATTTTGTCAAGCATCTTGAGTAGATCACTGCCATATACTTTGTTGGTACGTTTGGGTGCAGTAGCTTAATTTTTGTTGCTTGCTAAGTGGTATCATCTTTGTTAATGGCGAGATTGTGCCATTCTTGTTTTGCTTGTCATTTGCAAACCGTGCATCCGATTCGGTGATCTTTATATCGATTTCAACCAAAATCATCTCATCTTTCCAGCGGCATACTTGGTTTGCCAAGTTGATGCCTGGTTCATCATTTTCCTTCGGAGCGCGTCGCATTGCATATCACATCTCGCATATCATGTCATGTATTGCATCATGTTGCTTGTGCATTGCACCGTGATTTATTGTGGTTCCTTTGTTTGTGTTCTTGCTTTGGGTAGAGCAGGGAGGCGAGTGCGTGAACGAGGAACCTGTTGAGAACGCTTACGAGGATCAAGCTTTCGACAACTCGAGAACATTGCGAGCAAGATGACCATACCCTCGAAATCACTTCTATCTTTGCTATGCTAGATGCTCGCACTTTTGCTATGCCTATGCTCGATGCCTATCACTTTCTATATCATGCCACCCATATTGCCATGTCAGCCCTAACCATCCTTTCCTAGCAAACCGTTGTTTGGCTATGTTACCGCTTTGCTCAGCCCTCTTATAGCGTTGCTAGTTGCGGTGAAGCTGAAGTTTGTTCCTTGTTGGAACATGGAGATGTTTTTCCTTGTTGGAACATGTTTACTTGTTGGGGATATCACAATATATATCTGCTATAATTAATGCATCTATATACTTGGTAAAGGGTGGAAGGCTCGGCCTTATGCAGGTGTTTTGTTCCACTCTTGCCACCTAGTTTCCGTCATACGGTGTTATGTTCCTTGATTTAGCGTTCCTTACGGTTGGGTGATTTATGGGACCCC